>JAVJIF010019498.1:0-73135 GCA_038442645.1 Agave tequilana | reverse complement strand
TCCAGCCAACTCTCCGGGCTCAGACTATAGCCCCCGCATGAGTCAGATTCTGGTGAACTAAGAGGGTGCCTTACAGGGTACTTACTCTAGGATAGCAATACCCTATGATTATGGACAACCTTTTTCGTCAACTGGAGCCGTGTCGCCTACACCACTGAAAAATCTTTTTTAATTGTCAGATGATGAGGGAAGCTAGTAGATATGCCTCTTTTGCCACAATCATCTCGGTGCGGAAGACTCTCGTGTTTGCTAACATGGTCGGCAACAATGATGATGACCTCCGTCGGCGGAGGAGGTATAAGAGCAGACTTTCAAGGCTCGCAAGAAGCCTTAGATAACATCCAGCAGATGCTCGCTCAGCTCCTGACTAACTGGAATACCAATGACACTGGCATCAATCATAATGATGAGGAGCATAACGATGATGAGCGTCCTAAGACTGAGAGGTCGAAAGAAGGCTCCTCATTGATGCTGAGGTCATTAAAGGCATTCAGGCTCAGATTGCTTCCTAGCTCAGAGGAATGAACTGGAAAAGGTGGGGATAATTCGTTCTTACCTGCTGGAGTGGGATTCGATACCATACCCATCAAAGTTCAAGCCACCTACGTTGCATACGTACGATGGAAAGCGCTCGCCCAACTAACATATCTAGTACTTCCAGTCTCAAATCGGTAACGTGATAGATAATGATGCCATCATGGCAAGACCGTTCATCAGCACCCTTAAGGCGGTAGCCTTTGACTGATTTAGGAGCCTGCCTAGCGGCTCTGTCAATTCTTGGATTAACCTAGAAACCCGATGTCACTCTCGATTCTACGAAGACGATACGAGGTGACTATGGACAAGCTCCTCTCAACAGTTCAGAAAGGAAGAGAATCTATGCGAGAATATTTAAGAGGCTCCGTAACTTTTCACTCATATGCCTTGCAGGCATGCTGTTACACATGTTACTCCAGACATGTCGGCATAACTTCTTGGACAGAATAGAAGTTCGTATAGGAGCTGTCAAAGCCCATACATGAAAGGAGCTTGTTGAGCAAGCTGAGATAGCCGAAAATCGGCTAAAAGTTTGAGCCCTCAGTCCCCAAAAACAAGTGGGGAGTCAACACCAAAGGGCATGATGTAGCAAAATCTTCTCAATCAAAGGAAAGAGACCATGACCATTGAGCTATCAAGATAGCACAAATCAAAGCAGAAGAGTAACACCAACGCAATCAGGAATTTAAATTCCCGCCAAAGGTGTACTCTTTCAAAGATGAGAGCATGTGGTGGTAAGCTTCCATTTGCTACACAAGAGTAACAAGCTTAAGTTACCTGAAATTCGTTGACCTAACGAAATGGGGCTTACAACTGATCCAAATTACTGCCCCTTTCATCAGCTGGTATATCACCCGACCAGCAGGTGCTATGTCCTCAAAGATAAGATCCAAGCCCTGATAGATGCTGGAGTTCTGACTCTTAAATCAGAACAAAAGAAAGTCACCGCCAACATGGTGACTCTTAACTTTGGGACATTCCTGAAGATGACTGTCCAAGACGGATTAGTCCCAATCCCTAAGGCAATATTGGATCTCTTCAACCCTATGACTGAACAGCAAAAGTAAAGGGCCTCATACCGATCACGACATAGTCTGGAGAAATCATGTGGGTCCACCCAGATATTGTCAAAGATGAGCAATGGGAAACCAACAAGCCCAAACTTATAGGAAAGTCATGCAATGCGGTCTCCCTCGCTATAGATGACGACTCTATGACTATTGCCTCTCTCAGCGACTCAGAGGGAGAAAGCCTGCCTTAGCAGTACAGCCTTCCACATCGCAGCCGGTGGGCACACGATCTGGTAAACAGTACTTGTGATAGTACGATCAGACACCTGACGGAGCATCCCAACCAACGACATCAGGAATCGCTGCACCTGTTCAGACACCAACGTCAAGGATAAAGAAAAGCAAAAGGAGATTCCTCGTGTTTGATGATGTATATAGTCCTATTGACATGAGCCCCCTATACATGTCTCTACCTATGTCAACGGCGTGCATGCATATAGAAGAGAATGATGGATATGTATTTGTAGTCCCATCTTCTAAGAAGGACCAGTCGCCTATTATATTTGACAGATTCCGACATTGGAGTACTCCATCCAATAACTCGGATGAAGACTTAGAGCCCCCACAATTCTTTCACTATGCACAATCAGCACATCGTATGATGAAAGAAATGGGACACAATTTACGGCGAGGCGAAGACCTATCATCATGCCTTCTCTAATTGGTTGGTATCTAGTAAATGGCTCTCTCTAATTGGGCTGTTCAGCGAGCCATCTCATTGTTTATTTTTCCATTTCCATTTTGTTTTTGGCAAAGCTAAGGGTCATCTATTGCATTTATTGTTTTATATCATTTGATAATCTTAGCGAGAGTAACAGCACATTTTTTTTCCTGGAAGATAAGAGCTTGTACAGGTTCATTGCAATTCAAGGGCACAATATCTTCTAAGGTCCGTTATCTCAAAAGGGTGAACAATTAGAATTATTATTTTTCAGTTAACTTGAACCTTTTTTTTTGAAACTAGAACAATTATTCAATAAAATATTTTATGAAACTAAAACATTTTTGGTGAAACTTTAGTGAACAATTAGAATTTTTTCTAGAACATTTAGAACTAAAAGTTTGATTCATTTTTTAGAACATTTGATGATGTGACATTTTAATTTATTTAATTTTAACTAATATTTAATTAATTATTAATAAAATTAATAATGCTTGCTATTAATTAAAAATATTATTAAAATCACTGATAAAATATCTATTATTTTATTATTTCTGAAATATTCATTATTGAATGTTTAATGACAGTAAGTAATATTATTAATAAATATGGAAAAATGTTCTTAGTAGGCCTTCTTAGATTACAATTAAAAATATTATTACAAATAAATAGTGATAGATAATAATTAAAAAAATACCAATTTTTATTATTACAAATAAAGTCTCGCAATAAAAGATAAAGTTTTTGATAGGCGGGTGCCCCCCCCCCCCCCCCCCCCCAAAAAAAAAAAAACAAAAAAAAAAAAAAAAATTTACATGCGAAATTTCTCCTAATAAAACTCAAGCTTTCAATTTCAAATCTTAGGTCATAGCTCCATCAGACGGCGTAAGGTTATATGTAATGCTTAAGAAGTGGGTCTCATGAGCACGTCGTACCCGGATCTGAATCGTCTCTGTAGAGAATGAGACGGAGAGCATTCTTTTTATTTAACCTAATCTCGTATGAGTAGAGATCAATACATAACTACAGAGAGAGACTTCCTCTTTGTATATAACTTTTTGATTATTAGCTTTCTCATATTATTTCTAATCCTAGTAAGAGGGTAGTACTAGGTCTTACTGGCTTTTATAACTTAATGGACATATTAGACCCATCCAATATGTTGACTAATATAATTACATCTGTGTCATAATATAAGACAAGAAATAAAGTATGAATCGAATCAGAAAGTAATCTTGACTATACAATGTCAGAACGAGGTGAATGGCCATCCACGAAATCTCAAAATGGTTGCAGGTTATCCAAGGCAAAAGCACATTCATAGTTCAAACTGGTCTCTCATTCAAGGTGACCGACTTTATTTTAAATATAGAAAATTCTCACAACGTTTTTCGCACAACACTTATTTTAAAAGACAGTTTGGTGCAAGCTTGGAGCAGTTGCTACATTCATGTTCCTCCTTATGAAGTAACTATTAGAGGCCACAAGGTTTCACTGGGTTTTGGGTTGTTTTTCAATGCGAAGCCGGATAAGATTATAGAGAGACCTGGTGAGGAGGAAGTAATGTTTCCACCCTAAAAAATGGGGAATGCACCCTGCAAATTATTACAAGTGTATCATTAATTTTTTTTAACATTTTCACCTTTAATGAAAAGTTCAAAATATCCTTTTCTTCTTCCTCCTCTTTTTTTCGCTCCTCCCCCTCCCCGGTCTTCCCCCTTCCCCCGATCTCCCCCACCTCCTCCCCCTCCCCCACCCCTCCCGCCACCCCCCCCCCCCCCCCCCCCACCACCCGGCCTCCCCCCTTCCCCAATCCCAACCCCAACACACCCCCCCCCCCCCCCCCCCCCCCCCCCCCAAAGCCCCCCAGCCCTGATCTGGCCTGATAGGCCAAAGCTCGCATCAACGTGCTCATGAGACCCACTTCTTAAGCATTACATATTACCCTACATCGTCTTATAGAGCTATGAGCTAAGGTTTGAAATTGAAAGTTTGAGTTATATTAGGAGAAATTTCGCACGTAAATTGTTTTTTTTTTTTAGGGATGATGATGAGACACCCGCCTATCAAAAACTTTATCTTTTTATTGCGAGACTTTATTCGTAATAACTAAAATTGGTATTTTTTTTAATTATTATCTGTCACTATTTATTTGTAATAATATTTTTAATTGTACTCGAAAGAAGATCTGCTAAGAACATTCTTTTTCCATATTTATTAACAATATTACTTACTGCCATTAACATTCAATAATGAATGCATTAGAATAATAAAATAATAGATATTTTTATCGGTGATTTTAATAATATTTTTTAATTAATAGCAGGCATTATTAATTTTATTAATAATTAATTAAATATTAGTTAAAATTAAATAAATTAAAATGTCACATCATCAAATGTTCTAAGAAATGAATCAAACTTTTAATTCTAGAAAAAATTCTAATTGTTCATCAATTGTTCACCAAAGTTTCACCAAAAATGTTTTTGTCGTGCGCCGAACAACAATCACGTAGAGGAAACCCTAGATTTCAGATGCAAAATAACAGTACCACCAACAGCAAATAACAAGCAATCAATGAGAAGAACACAAAACCAGATTTAACGAGGTTCGGCCAATTTCGCCTACGTCCTCGGGTAAGGAAGAGAGAGTTTCTATTGATTTTTGTGAATCAATACAGGTATTACAGCATTACTAATGAAGAGAGCTCTGCCTCTCTCATATACACCAGGAAATTCCCTAAGAGAAAATTCCCAAGTTGAACAGATTTCCAATTCAGCAACTTTCCCGAAACAGCCCGACCCGACTGTCGGTCGACCGGTCGACCGACCACAGGCACCGGTCGACCGTGCCTAACCGAGAGTTAGGCACTTTCAGTCGGTCGACCGGGCGGTCGACCGCTACAACCTTGTGCATGTTGGTGCACAACAGTCGAGCGGGCCGGTCGACCGTGCTACTGCTGCTGCTGCTGCTTCCCAACGGTCGACCGGGCCGGTCGACCGTGATACTGCTGCTGATGCTGCTTCCCTGCTGCTGCTATTGCTGAATTTGGCCGATGACTTCGTCGACTTCCTTGACTTCCTATCTCTTCCTATAATTCTCCACCTCGGTGAAGATTTCTTCAGATCTGAGCCGAACTGAAACATACGAATCGTCGACTCGAAAGTGGTTGCACCAGTGTGGTTGCCTACGTACCCTGCCCAAGGGATCAATCCATCCGTAGTTCATCCAAAGGAGCTTCAACAAGCTCATGCGACATGAAGGACATGGAGAAAAGTTTTACAATATGCAAACTTGACTCCTGACACCACCTTGGTAAGCATGTCGGCGGGATTCTCTGATGTGTGAATCTTCAGCAGCCCAATATCACCCTCATCTAGAATCTCCCGAACAAAATGGAACCTGACGTCGATGTGCTTCGTCCGTGCATGATATACCTGGTTCTTGGCTAAATAAATAGCACTCATACTGTCACAGTTGATCTTCAGAAGATCCTGATCCACCCCCAAGTCATCAAGCAAGCCTTGAAGCCAAATTGTCTCCTTCATAGCCTCCGTCATGGCCATATACTCAGCCTCTGTAGTAGACAATGCGACGGTAGACTGTAGAATAGAGCGCCAACTCACCGGTGCTTGAGAGAATGTAAAGACATACCCCGTTGTAAACCGGCGCTTGTCAAGGTCACCAGCATAGTCGGAATCAACATATCCGATACAATCCTGCTTCCCTGTGGAGTCCTTCTCAAATACCAGACCAACATCAATGGTACCTTAATGTACCGCAAAATCCACTTCACTGCCTCCCAATGACCCTGTCCCGGATCATGCATGTACTTACTGACCATAGAGACAGCTTGTGACAGATCTGGTCTTGTACACCCCATAGCATACATAAGGTTACCAACTGCGCTAGCATATGGGACATGAGTTATGTACTCACGTTCTTTAACATTCTTTGGAGACATCATAGCAGATAACTTGAAATGAGGAGCCAGTGGTGTACTTACAGACTTCGCATCCTTGTCGATGTTGAACCTCTGAAGTACCTTTTGCGAATACCCCTTCTGTGTCAAGTTCATCCTGCTAACCCTTCGGTCTTGAGTAATTTCCATGCCTAGCACCTTCTTTGCTTCACCAAGATCCTTCATCTCAAACTCAGAAGATAAGTCCCTCATCAGTGCATCAATTGCAGATCTAGACCTTGAAGTAATAAGCACATCATGTACATACAGAAGTAGATAGATATACTCCCCTATCGGTAGCTTGTTGTAATACACACATGGGTCATAGTGGCTATGTGTGTACTTCTTTCCTCTGATGAAGCTGTCAAACCGCTTGTACCACTGTCTAGGAGACTGTTTCAACCCATACAACGACTTCTTCAGCTTGTATACCATATCTTCTTTCCCTGCAGTCTTGAACCCTGTTAGCTGAGACATGTAGATCTCTTCATCTAGATCGCCATGGAGAAAGGCGGTCTTTACATCGAGTTGATCAAGGTCCAACTCGTACTGTGCCACTAAAGCCAATAAGATACGAATTGACGAATGCTTTACAATAGGAGAAAATACCTCATTGTAGTCAATTCCTTCCCTTTGAGCATAGCCTTTTACTACCAATCTGGCCTTGTAGCGCACCGAATCTTCTTTGAGAGATCCCTGCTTCTTTGCATACACCCACTTACAGCCTATTGCCTTCTTCCCTTTGGGCAACCTTGTGAGTTCCCAAGTGTCGTTCTTGTAAAGAGACTTCATCTCTTCTTCCATGGCTGTTCTCCACATCTTTGACTCTGAACTGATTTTAGCTTCTCTGAAGGTGGACGAAATAGCCTCCTCAACGACCGGAAGTGCATAAGCCACGACCACATCTGTAGTGAGCCAACCTGGTCTCCTAATGTTTCTCCTTAGTCTTCCAACTGCAGTGGAGTCAGGAACATTACCCATTCTTGACCCTCTTCATCATCAGCATCTCCCTCATATGCTTGATCATTTCCCTGTGTCACCCTAGGTATAATCCTCACCGATGTTGAACTCTCTAGAGATAGTGGATTAGCATCATTCTCCACCTGCTGCGATACATCTTTGGTCTTGCTAGTCTCTACCTGCTGAGAGACCTTAGGTTTCAACATAGAAGCCTCATCAAATGTGACATCCCTGCTGAGAAGAAACTTCCTGTCCGTTGGATCCCAGATCTTGAACCCTTTGATTCCCTTCTTGAAACCGACGAACACGCCCTTCTTTACTCTTTGGTCTAACTTATCATCCTTGACATGATAATAGGCTGGACAACCAAACACCTTTAGCAAATCATAATCAGCAGCTATTTTTCCCGACCAAACCTCGAGAGGAGTTTTTCCCCTATCGCAGACGAAGGCAACTTGTTCACAAGATAGCATGCATATGCCAAAGCCTCAGCCCAGAAGTTCTTCGATAAACCGGCATTGGATAACATACAACGGACCTTCTCTAGCAAAGTCTTGTTTATCCTTTCTGCTATCCCGTTCTGTTGCGGTGTCTCCCTCACTGTGAAGTGTCTCTCTATGCCCTCATCAAGACATAGTTGAAGGAAAGGATCAGATTTATATTCTCCCCCATTATCCGAACGGAGAACCTTGATTTTCCTTCCTGTACTTCTCTCTAAGTTCTTCCATTTCACAAACAATTCTAGGACTTCCCCTTTGTGTCTCATGGTATATACCCAACAACGCCTAGAATAATCATCAATAAACGACACAAAGTAATGGTTACCTCCAATTGATGCAGTCTTGATAGGTCCCCAAATATCAGTGTGAACATAGTCCAGAATCCCCTTGGTGCAATGTGTTGCTGTGCCGAACTTCACCTTGGTCTTCTTTCCGATGATACAGTGTTCACAAAATTTCAACTTGCAGGTTCCGGCACCTTTCAGTACTCCTTGTCTTGCAGGAGTTTGCAAAGACTTTTCTCCTGCGTGTCCCAGCCTCATATGCCACAGCCTGGTTGAGTCTTCATCTGAACCGGTAGAAGCCGCCACTTGTCCTGTAACAGTACTACCATTCAAGTAGTAAAGATTGTTCCTGCGAACGGCCTTCAATACACCATCGAGCCTTTGGTCATCTTAAGGACTCCTTCCTTAATTGACACCATAAGGCCCAATGCCTCCAAAGCTCCAACAAAGATTAGGTTTCTCTTCAGTTGAGGTACATACCTCACTTCCTTCAGTTCCCTTATCATCCCATCAAACATTTTTATTTGGATTGTTCCTACACCCTCCAGATACATGGATGATCATCGCCCATAACGACTGAACATCCCTCCAGCTTCTCAAAGTTAGAAAACCAATCCCGATTAGGGCACACATGGTATGTAGCATCAGTATCCAAATCCACTCATTTCCTCCTGAATAGCCAATGATGGGAGTAGTGTCTGAGATGAGAAAACCGACGAGTCCGAGTTTGATCCACCTGCCTATGAAGTACTACTCTGAGTACTGACCACCTTTGCAAAATTCGCCTCAATCTTAGACTCCTTCTTCTTCCCTTTAGCGTTTGGACAGTCAACTTTTCAGTACCCTAATTCTCTGCAGAAGGCACACTGGTTCTTCTTCAGATCTCGATAACCTGGCCTGGACTTTGATCTCCCTCTATCATCTTTGCCCTTCCTATATGAACCCCTGCCTCTTACTGCTAGCGCCTCTGCTGATGAGCTTGACTGAGAAGGCTGTCTCTCCTTTCTCCTCGTCTCATAATTTGTCAAAGCAGACGATACTTCATGATAGTCAATGGACTGTCTTTCATTTATGAAGGTTAAGGTAAACGTCTCATACTCTTCTGCAGGAAGAGAGTTCAAGAGAATTACTGCCTTGTCTTTATCATCTATCTTGACATCCACATTGACCAAATCCGTAAGAAGCTTCGTGTAGCGATTCAGATGTTCATTCACGGAGCATCCCTTCTTCATCTGAAACCCGTACAGCTTGCTTTTCAACTGTAATCTCGATTCAATACTCTTGGTCAGATATTTTCTTTTAAGGATCTCCCACAACTGCCTCGCAGATGTCTCATGTAATACAAGATATTTGATGTCTTGTGTTAGACACGATCTGATAAAATCACACGCAGATCGGTTCATCTTCTCCGACTCTTCTTCAGTGGTTGTGCTTCGCTTCTTCTCCAGACGTAGAGTATCCTCGAGGTTAGATGCATTTAGGGCATCCATCACCTCACACCTCCACATGCCAAAATTGTTAGTGCCATTAAACTTCACCACGTCAATCCTCGGATGAGGATTCATGATCCTCACTGATGTACTTTCTTCTGCCATCTCTCTAACTGAATCCTCTATGTAATGCGGAAAAACCAAACGGAGATAGATAAACAACTTTGATAAAGATCAGATCTTTACTTTCTCACGAAACTCTAGATGAGTTTCTGACCAGATCTACTCCTCCAATGATTCCTTGAGCACTTCACGCGCTGTTCTAAGATCGACACACGATCCCACGAACAGTCTCAATGCTGATCTGAGATCGACACACGATCTCCACCAAATCAGCAACCGATGCCCTTTGAATCTCCAGATAATCCCATGACGAACCTGGGATGCTTTGATTCCACTTGTCGTGCGCCGAACAACAACCACGTAGAGGAAACCTAAGATTCCAGACGCAAAATAATAATACCACCAACAGCAAATAACAAGCAATCAATGAGAAGAACACAAAACCAGATTTAACGAGGTTCGGCCAATTTCGCCTACGTCCTCGGAGCAAGGAAGTTAGAGTCTATTGATTTTTGTGAATCAATACAGGTATTACAGCATTACTAATGAAGAGAGCTCTGCCTCTCTCATATACACCAGGAAAACCCTAAGAGAAAATTCCCAAGTTGGGCAGATTTTCAATTCAGCAACTTTCCCGAAACAGCCCGACTCGACTGTCGGTCGACCAACCATAGGCACCGGTCGACCGTGCCTAACCGAGAGTTAGACACTTTCAGTCGGTCGACCGGGCGGTCGACCGCTACAACCTTGTGCACGTTGGTGCAAAACGGTCGACCGGGCCGGTCGACCGTGCTACTTCTGCTGCTGCTGCTTCCCAACAGTCGACCGGGCCGGTCGACCGTGATACTGCTGCTGATGTTGCTTCCCTGCTGCTGCTGTTGCTGAATTTGGCCGATGACTTCGTCGACTTCCTTGACTTCCTCTGTCTTCCTACAGTTTTAGTTTCATAAAATATTTTATTGAATAATTGTTCTAGTTTCAGAAAAAAAAAAAAAAAGTTCCAGTTAACTAAAAAATAATAATGCTAATTGTTCACCCTTTTGAGATAACGGACCTTAGAAGGTATTGTGCCCTTGAATTTCAATGAACCTGTACAAGCTCTTATCTTCCAGTAAAAATAATGTGTTGTTACTCTCGCTAAGCTTATCAAATGATATAAAACAATAAATACAATAGATGACCCCTAGCTTTTGCCAAAAACCAAAATGAAAATGGAAAAATAAACAATGAGATGGCTCGCTGAGCAGCACAACTAGAGAGAGCCATTTACTAGATACCAACCAATTAGAGAAGGCATGATGATAGGTCTTCGTCTCGCCGAAAATCGTATCTCATTTTTTTTCATCATACGATGCGCTGATTGTGCATAGTGAAAGAATTATGGGGGCTCTAAGTCTTTATCCGAGTTGTTGGATGGAGTAATCCAATGTCAGACTCTATCAAATATAATAGGCGACTGGTCCTTCTTAGAAGATGGAACTACAAATACATATCCATCATTCTCTTCTATATGCATGCACGCCGTTGGCATAGGCAGAGACATGTACAGGGGGCTCATGTCAATAGGACTATATACATCATCACAACACGAGGAATCAAATCGCTATTTCGGAATTAGTCTTTGTTGCCGTCTATGGACAGCTTTTTCTAGGAACAAGTACAAGTTTTTTTTTTTTGAACTTTTGATTTAAGAAGTGAATGATTCATTTCTTAAAACAGAAAATTGACTTTAGACTTTTCTTTTTTCAATTAATTTAGAGAAAATCTCAATTATAAATTTATTTCAGTCTGAGCCTCAATTCACGTCAGCATAAATTGATTCTTTTCAACCGCCACTTCTTTATATATTTTTATTCTTTCTTTTACCGTTCTCTATTACTCCTGATATTGCTCTCCTATCAATCCTAACTCCAATACAGAATAATTCTCGGATTGACCTCCATGATCAAGTCACTGTGGAGGTTGGAGAGGGGAGCACCCTGCTAAGGGCTCGGGGCCGGATCCCCCGGACCAAATTTTTTTAGGATTGACCTTTTGCAGATCTTGTTTGTTCGTACTCGCGATGAGTTTTATTTATATTTTCTGACCAATATAATATTAGATCTGGATTGTATATCAGTCATTACTACTATAGACGAAGTTCTCACAAAGTCCTCAGATAAAAGATTGCGACCTTGAGCTTTTGATTTGTTTTCTCTTGGATGATGACTATGCTAAAATGTGAGGAATTTTTTTATGCGAGGAATGCAACTCAAGTGTTGCGACTTATGACCTGATTTCGACTTTGAGGGAGCTAGGGTTTTAGAAAAGAGTAACACAGTGAGAGAAGAGATGGTCGCAATCCTCATAACAAGGACTGCGATCTTAGTAGCAATCCTTATTATGAGTGGCATACCTTGTAACAACAAACTGCGATCATGAAAACTACAACCAGGCTTCTCCAAAAGTCACAGTCGCAGTTGCGGAGCGCTTCGAAATCAAAATCGAAGCCGCAGTCGTAGTTGCAGAGCGTTTTAAGTTGCGGCCGTGACTGCGATTAAAATTTAAATGGGATATTTTAGTCTTTTTATATTTAGCGATTAAAACCCCGCTCGACACGTGTTTACAATCTATCGTCCGCTAAAAAAATTTGAGGTCCATGCAAAAAAAAATTGTAATTGAGATTTTCACTGGTTAAGTTTTAATACATGAGGTTCAATCCAAAATCCCCTTCTTAAAATAGAATCTTTTTACCATTTCACGACATATTATATTATTGAGTAAGAAGTGGAAAAAAGTGCAATACCGGGGACCGTCCACCGCCTGCTGATAGACTGACAATGAAGAAGGATCCTTGTCATAAAAGCTAAAATCTCGTAAAAATGTTATTGAAATTTTCACTTGATAAATGCTCGCCAAGCGTGTTAGTAAGAAAAGGAAGCTGATAGCTGTAAATGTCTCAAAAAAAAAAAGTAATGAGATCAGCACTGAATTTTATTAACAGGGTTACAAGCATAGAAACACCTAACCTTGCAAAAGGTTCGGATTAATTATCAACAAATTTCTTAATGCAACTTCTCGTCTGTTTTACTTGGTTTATTTTTTTCTCCTAACTTTCTATTATATATCAAACAAAATTTGTAATTATCTTAAGGATGAGGATGTGGAATTCCATAATAGTTTTATCTGTTGTATTAATTTATAATTAAACCCACTTTGATGCAGAGCCAACAGATTGGTGAAGGGAATCAGATGATCCTTAAGTTGTCATTGTCGAGGGACCTGCTAGGGGTGAGCAGAGTTCGGTTATAACCGAAATAACCGACCAAAAACCGAAACCCGAACCCGAACCGAACCGAACCGCTCTAGTTCGGTTCGATTTCGGTTTTGTGTTTCAAAAACCGAACTCAACCAAACCGAACCGAATCTCTTACCCTATATATCACCCCACCCAAATTCAATTTAGTGAATCTTATAGTTTATAACAAAAACTGGTGAAAACTTATCTCATTACTTCTAGCAATACCATCTTTTTTATATTGAATATGTGAGTTATATTAAGTACACCATCACAATTAAGAATAATATTTATATTAATATAGTTCTTTTTTTTTCATTCTTACCATTAAAAGTTAGTAATAATTATGTGAGTTTTGATATAAAAACCTAAATATAGCGTAAAAGTTTTAGAATATGAAATTTTTAATTCACATTAAGGTTAGGGTCTTTTTCTTATTTTTAATTTGGGTATTGAATATTTGAGATTAGAATATTAAAGGATGATAATATAATGGTGATTAAAAAATATAAGAAATGATGGAAAAATATTGGCCTAACCGAAAAAACCGAAAAACCGAACCGAACTTAGTCGGTTCGGTTCGGTTCGGTTACTAAGTCTAATCGGTTCGGTTCGGTTTTGCAAAAATTAGCAAAAACCGAACCGAACCGACCGATGCTCACCCCTACCTGACACTGATGGGCTCACCACAATCAGCAAGTGGAAGAAAACTCAAAGTCTAATGTATGTGATAATTGATAACTCCATATGATAAAATTATAGAAAGTGGGACAAAGTGGGTTCGGTGAATTATAATGAAAGAAACCGTTGCGCCCGCCTAGGCAACAACTTCTCTGAGGAATTCACCAATCAGACAGAGACAGATGCAGTCGGAGATGTACCTAACACAGCAAGAACAGAGAAACAATAGAGAAAGTAAATCAACACAGTATTTAACGAGGTTCGGCAATTTGCCTACGTCCTCAGGATAAGGGAGAGAGAGATTTTATTGATTCAACAATCAATACAAACTAATACAAGAGGGATACTTTCATAAAATTTTCAAGGATACAATACATGAGGGCTATATCCCTTATTTATAGCCACAGAGTCTTAAGGATTTAGGAAACCCTGATTGGATTCGACTCCAAAACAGAAAAGGAATCCGAATACAGAAAGGAGTCAAAATGATTCAGTCGGCCGACCGGTCGGTCGACCGACTTCTGTGCCTGGTCGACCGGCCCGGTCGACCGGCACCAACCGAGAGTAGCCAATGTCAGTCGGTCGATCGGGCGGTCGACCGGGAGATACCTGTGCACGTCGTGCAAACCGGTCGACTTGCCTTGTCCACCTGTCGGCCGTGACCTATCTTGGCTGCTGTATGCGCCGTTCTTGTTCCCTTTGACTTTCGGTTTCTGTGCTATCTTTCTCTATCTTCTTTATCTCCTCTCTCCCTACAGAAATTAGATGGGATATCCTTTCCCTTCCAAAATTCAAATGGGCTTTGTATTGGGTCAAATTGGTTGGCGGGAGAAAGTTAGACCCAGATCCAATAAGATAAATTCTATAAGAAGGGGTCATACCTTTTGCTGGAATTGGGGTGGATGGGTTTGGGATTTTCAAAATCTATACCCGAAAACGAAGAATGTCGCCATTTCAATTTCAAATCTTGACCCAAACTTGATAGGGGCATTCGGAGAGGGTCATGTTGGTCTATCTAACTACAAATATCTGACTACTATTTGGGAGCGGATATTTCCACCCAAAAAGTGACAAAGGCGCCCTAATAGTGGAGGCACCCCCCAAATTGATGAAGGCACTCCCCTTCTTTTTTCAAAAATGTCAAAATGTCCTTCTTTTCTTCTCCTTCTCCTCTCCCTTCTTCGCCGGCGACCGCTCGGCCTCCGCCCCTTCCTCGCCGGCGGCCACCTCCTCCCCCTCGACCTCCCCGCCCCTTCCTCCCCCCTCCTCATGGGCGGGCCCATTAGTTGACTGGGCTGGGTTACAGCCCGGCCCATTTTTTCATATATTCCCTTAAAAAATTTTCTAGTTTGATTTTTTTTTCAATCATTGTTTTAAATCCCCTTCTATTTTAATTTTCTTTTGACAAATTTATTCCTGATTCTATTTCTGATTTAGTGGAGAATATTATTTTATTCTTTTGACAAATTAATATAATTCATAAGCATATGTTATAAAAAATTGCAGCCCGCCTCAAATTTTTTTCTTGCTCCGCCCTGTCCCTCCTCCCCTCCCCCGCTCCCCCTCTCCTTCACCCCCCAACCCCCCGCGACGCCTTCGCCAACCCGCCTAGCCCCTAGATCTGACAGCAGACCTAGCGGGCCAGATGTGACCGAGCAGACCTAACATGCCAGATCTGAGGGGGCGGGCGGAGTGAGGGGTGGGGTAGATCCAGGAGAGGAGAGGGGATGGAGAGCAGGGGATGGGGAGCATTTTGGACTTTTAATCAAGAGTGAAATTATAAAAAAAATAAAAATAATGGCCAACTTGTAATAAATTGGGTGCTTTCATCATTTTTGGGTAGAAAAGTCCGCTCCCCGACCTTTGTATTTGTTTGTTAAGTCAAATATGTGGTCTTAGCTAACTGCAAAAAAATGGTAACCTCAGTTTCAGCAGCTTAAAGCTGCGTCATTGAGAAGTTGCGAGTAAAGAAAAAGGAGTGCTCCGATTGTGATTCCAATATGTGAAAAAAAAAGGACTAATTTGAAAGTTACAATTCACTTGAGATAAATTACGTAATTGTCATTATTACTGGGTGATTGTGATTTAAGGAAATAGACTCTTCACTGCTTAGCTTGAAATCTATTTTCACGATTCCAAAATATAAAATTACATAAAATTACCTAAAACCAGCCAAACGACTAAGCAACAAGTTGAGGCAGAACTACAATTCAAAGAAAATCACGCTCATTAACAGAAAAGTAACCTATTATTTCTATTATTATTTTATGGGTTATTAACCGTGTTACTTAGTTCATGAAAGATTTGGAATCAGCTAGTAGCGACGTTTCTTTTTAGCCTTCCCCACTAACTAAAGAAAGAGGGCTTATGTGATAAGAACTGGTGGTCATGGGGTAAGTTGGGTTATAAAAAATCTTAAATTTTAAGATTAAGCTACAGTTTTCACTAAAAAAAAAAAAAATAGAGGAGGAGAAGGTAATGTAGCAAAGTATTTTTTTATTTTTTTTTCAAAACTGATTGAAGGAAGTTTTTTTCAGTCCATCACTTCATCCGTCCGTCCGTCTTTTGCGAGAGAGCAAGAGCAATGAGAGAGGGCGCCACTATCATTGTCCTCTCCCCTCCTTTTACCTTCATCTCTCTCCCCAAGTTCTCTTCTATTTTTTTTTTTTTCCTTCTCGTGGCTCTGTTGGTCGGTTCCATCACAAACAGAGCAGCATGCTAGTTTTATTTTTGTATAGGGTTGGGCTGTGATTGTCATTTCCAAGTCCAAGTCCGTTTTGCGCGGGCATCCCCCACCCTGCGGACCCGAATCTTGGGCATTCGGTATCTGTAGTGTAGAGTGGACTTACAAGCATGCTAGGCAGCTAGTGGCGGGGCTACAAGCCAGACAATCATCTCCTTCATCTCCCTCCCTCCCACCCCCTTTCTCTAAAATTTTCTTGTCCTTTTTTCACTTCGTTTCTTCAGATTCTGTGCATAAATTTGCCCAAATACTTCTTGGCAACTCTCAGGGAACAAACAGCAGATTCTAGAGGTAGGTTAGTTTCTCCCCTTTCACCTTTTGTTCCTGTTTCTCACTGAGTTTTATGATTTATCATAACAAATTCTGGTCTCTTGGTTTTAGCCCAACCTGAACCCAACTCGGGAAAAGCTTTAAAAAAAAAAAAAATTTAATATGAAAACTTCTGGTGCTAAAGGATTTTTTTTTTTCCGTATTATTGACCCATTTCATGGATACCCATATAAGCTTGGAGATGCAATGTCCAGAATTTTTTATTACAGGTGCGCCGAGAAATTTGAGTTGCAAGCAGAAACTGTAGCATAACTTGGCCAATATGAGCATTATTGGGTCATTTTCTGCTGTTTGTCCAAGTGGTGGCATCCAGAGAAGAAGATATTTTTCGCGGGGATCGAATAATTTGCTTGGATTTACAAGCAGTGAATGCACGGGATTTCAGTTACAAGTTCCAGTTTCATTATTCTCGAGAATTAGACCGAGCTCGAAAGTTGGCCCTTTGCAGGTTTTGTTAGATTATGTTGTGCATAGGAATTTTTTTTTTTTTGTCTATAAAGTGTGTTGTCGGGTGTTTCTTCCACTATTTGATTTGTTTTGTGTTGTGGTTGGTTTGCAAGAATTACCCAAGGCCTGAACTCGAAAGCGCCATTAATTTTTTGGAAGCTGCTCAATTGTCTGCGTCTTTCCGCAGCCAGCCGCTCCCGGAAAAAGGCTTGAAATTGTAATTGCTGGTGCAGGTAAAACATTCAAACCGTCGTCATTGTTATTTTTTTTTTGCGTGTATATATTTTCCATCTAATTGGCTATAGACCCAAATTACACTGAGATGGCCGATGAATTATCATGAATATGAAACAACCCTGTGAGTTGTTGATGAGTCATGGCAGCGGAGATTAACAAACAATAGAGGGCTAGACATCAAACATAGAAGTCCAATCTGTGGGTAGAAAACCTGACCTTATTTTTTATGTTCAATTCTCATGCAAGCATGGTGCATCTCTCTACAAGTATCCTAAGTTTGAAAAGAGTCTAGACAAAAGTGGGGATGTTGGGGTGGGAGTTGGCGATTTGATTTAGGGAATCACATTCGACTTAACACACATTCTCTCAATCTACATGTAACATAGGAACATGTTGTATCTTAAGATCTCGTTATTTCAATTTAGTATGCTCACAAATAGGCTATTCCCTCTCCCCCACACCCCCCCCCCTCCCTTCTCCCCCCCCTCACTATACATAGTGACACTTGCATTACCAAGGCTTTTTAAACTTGTCTAACAAACTGAATCAACCCCCTCTTGCAACATTCTTATCAGGCAATTATTATAATATGAACTGATCACATTCTTGTAGGTTTGGCTGGACTATCTACTGCAAAATATCTTGCTGACGCAGGTCATAAACCTATATTGTTGGAGGCAAGAGATGTTCTGGGAGGCAAGGTCTATATGCTGCTTTGTTGACCTTTAGAATTATGTCTTGATTTTTCTTCATAATTTACTGTCACATCTTAGTATATCCTGGGAGGCCATGGTGATGGTGTTGGTATGATTTCCTGCACTTCCTGACATCCTCCTTATTCACAGCTGCTTGCACATGATTCACGACTACGAATGAAGTCTCGTATTAAGATCAGCAAGTGTTAATATTGTATCCTGAAATTATGCATCTCAGATAGCAAGCTTCTGAAGATAAACTAGATTTCTCTAGATTGTTGCCTCTTTATTTTCCAGCTGTTATGTTATTGCTGCCATTTTTCGATGTTGATAGCCGAAAAGAAGATAACTAAGTTCTTTTCCGCCAGATCTGTAGTTTTTCTTCTATTTAGGTGTTGAAAAACAGAATAGTACCTGTTAAAAATGTTTGTGACCATGAGCTGTCATTAGAAGATATCTTCTCTCTCTTGCAATGATGTGATAGAAAACACTGAGACATGTATCCCCAGGTTTTAGCTGCAGAATTGTTACTACTATGTACTTATGTGGTGGAAGTGTTAAATAAGCTTGGAATCCATAAGACCCAAAAAGAGATTCTATTGGAGTTTTGGACCTAATCATATTTAAACACTCATCCATCTTTCCTTCTCTTCTATGTGGGACTAAATGATCTCTGCTTTTTGTCATATTCCTCTTTAAACGTTCAAGTGTATTCGAGACCCCAAATCCCAACAAGAATCACCATTTCACTGTACAAATTGACGAGAATGTGTTGGACTGGAAACAAATCATGTTAGTTATCCTACGTCTCAAACAAGCAAAAAATTTAGACAGAAATAAATGCTATACATCTGTGCATATTTGTTGTGTTTCTTGAGGTTTTGGTCAATGTTCTAAATATCGGATATCGGGATCGTATCTGGTGGGGTTTTTTCATATCGAATATCGGGAAAGATATCGGGGATGCACGTGCATATCAGACGTTCATATCAGACACTATATAATGAAATATTGATAACTAAAATTGATTTAATGTCATAGATATCACCATTCAAATAAAAATGGTGTAATACGCATGCAAAGACGTTGTATTTGATAGTATATATAGTATATTTGATCTGAATGTGTGGAAATGCCTTTATTTCTAGTTTGAAGCAAAGTCAGTATGCATTGTCATAGTCTTTGCGGGCTTGAGTCAGTTGCAAACTGCTCATATAAGTGAAGTGTAAGTGTGTCCAGAATATGCATACAAGAACAATGAATCATAAATTCAGTAGATAAAGTGACACATAGATGTTTCAATTTTTACTTAAAATTAAAACTTACAAGCAAAAAACATAAGAATTCCCTTAGAAATGAAATGGCTATTTTGACAAACTATGAAAGCCATAGAAAAATCAAATAACACATCCAAAAAGTAAAAACAATCTAAATTCTTCAATATATATGATGGGCAAGAGAGAAGAGGCAAAAGAGAGAGACAGAGAAGATAGAGAAGAGAGAGACAAAACGAGGAGCTTACCGCAATCTACTCTTGAAGACGAAGGAGAGGTCTGCTCTCGAAGACGAATCGAAGACGGCGGTCTGATCGAAGACGACGGTTCGATCTCGAATTGAAGGAGAGGTTTGCTGTAGAGGTCCGTTGTAGATCTCGAATCAAAGATGACGACGATGAAGGTAAAATGGACAGTATGTGCCCTAGCTCGATCTCGAATCTCGAATCGAAGACGAGACGGAGGCCTGCTCTCAATCTCAAATCGAAGATGATGACGAAGGGAAGGGGATGGTCTGTGCCCTAGCTCGAGACGATGACGAAGATATCGGTTTTTTTTTTTTTCATTTTTCTTTTTATTTAACAGAAGCGGGTCGGGTTACCTGCTTCATTAGCAGTTGTCACCTTGCTCGCCCAACAAATAACATTTTATTCCATCTCGGCCGATTATACGCCGAGACATATCGGCCAATACATGCTACAAACGATACGAGGCAACGATTTCACCATATCGTATCGACTGAGGGCCAAAAATGAGATATCAGCTGATATCTCGGCCAATATTTGGAACAGTGGTTTGGTTTAACTAGACATTCCAGACTTGCAATAATCAATTGTTATATGCTAGTCTGATAATGAATCAGTTCTTTACCAATTTACTGACTTCCTCTTAACCAATAAGTGGTTCAGGGTATTGGTATGATTGGTATACTATGATTAAATAATTGAAATTAATATTATATATCTAGGCTTTAGAAAGATATATCTTTTTCATTATTTTGGGTCATCATTGTGTTATTAATAGTCATTAAATACATATTCACGGAGCAGCCCTTCTGTTACTTTGAAACATGTTTTTACATTGGACTTTCTATGTGCAAGTTCTATGCTTCATTTAATGGTCTCTCTGCCCTTCCAAATTTTGTCACAAAATATCTCTGGTTTTGTAACGCTTTAGCTCACTTTACCTAAGGCTACAAAAGACTGCTGGTTATTTTTATTTAGCTACTAGCATTATGAACATGAATTGACCACAAATGATTCTATAAACATATTTTCAGTTCTTCATCCCACCTTGAGTCTTCTACAATTATGTGGACTTTCTTACTTGCATTACCTTACAGGTGTTGGCTTTGCATGAACTTAAATTTATAATACAGTAGGCATCCATTTCCATAGAGAAAGAGAAAGCTGGATAGTTTTCTAATTGTTATTTGTCAGATGAAGTTCATATGCGCCAATATTTACTCTTTCATATGATAGGTTGCTGCTTGGAAAGAGAAGGACGGAGATTGGTATGAGACAGGCCTGTACATATTCTGTAAGCTTCCTATTTGAAACTTATAACTTGTAAGCAAATTATGATCCTTAGCTGCACACATGAACATGCTTGCTTTCATATACATAATTTACTAATATGGAGATCTTTGACTCTTTGTTACTTATCCATAGACTTCTCGGTTGTGTTGCAGTACTCTTTTATAGATTGTAGCCTCACACCCTTGCTTTTTACTAAATTATTCTATAGCTTACTATTTGCTGCTAAACACTAGGTTGCGATGTATATTATCTGTGGTGTACTGAAGTTGGAGTTGTTAATTAAAAGCTGGCTTCTGCATGCACACCCATCATGTGTGCTCCTGTTGACATGCATCACCATTATGTTTCTCGTCATCTATCAAGGGTTGACCTGTATGCATGTTTTAAGATCTTGGTATCGGGATCAGTCAATGCTTTTTTAGTTTCAATATCGTCTATATCGGGAACATTAGCCGCGTTGGCAATTTGGCCCTGATATGAACTGACATTGCAGGTTAATATTGTATCGGGTACACCAAATCCTGATAAGATATTGCTGATAATAGTTGAAACGGCCGATATTTGAAACCCTCACTCATGAGTATCCTCAAAATTCTTGTTTTTGGGAGTGGTTAAATGGAAATAAAATCCACAATGTTTTGGAAAGGGGCTGACTGTATTCAAGAAAATGTTCCTGAAACACTGAACCTAATCTTGTAAAATGTGATTTGGGAAAAGGGTAAAGGTTGATCTTGGAAAGCATAGTCCCAATTATTGTTTTCTCCTTTCACTCTTAGGACATTATCGAAACAAGGACAAGCAAAGCTTGTCACCATAGAAGAGAATCCACCATGTAATCTTCTTTATCGGTAAATTATGTCATCACCTTTCCTTATTGAGGTTGTTAGGGTCATCACTAGCAGACAAGAAGACCAAACTATAACCAGTTGAATCCACCTCCTTCCTCCCTCCTTGGAGGAAACTTAGATTTAACAAAAGTTTTGACACAATACTTAATTTAAAAGTGATTGTGCACCCTTTGTATAGGTTTGGAAGCATTTGAACACTTACTACTGAGTTATATTACAGACACTACAACCAGACCCAATGACATTTGGACACATTTCTATTATTATATTATTAGTTAAAAAATTTCAGTCACAGTACATGGCCTTGATCAGCCCTTCAATATCCCATGGTTATAGCTTTTTTTTCCTATGCTTTCTATAAGATGTGAAACCAACACCATAGTGATTTTATCTAAAAACCTTTATATTGATAATGCACTTAAATATTATATTACTCTTGTTTGTAAAACATATTTCCTTTATACTTGAATGACTTGTCAAGTTTTCTTGGTGAAGTTGGAGCTTATCCCAACGTGCAGAATTTGTTTGGGGAACTTGGAATTGATGATCGTTTGCAATGGAAAGAGCATTCTATGATTTTTGCAATGCCAAACAAGCAGGAGAGTTTAGCCGCTTTGATTTTCCAGAGGTTCTTCCGGCACCCTTAAATGGTATGCTAAGTTGATGAGCATGCTTGGTTTTTTCTTGTGGTGCATATTATTAGCTTATTCTGTCATTAATTGGTATTTGCAAGTTTATAGAAAACACACATTCAGGTGTTTACATCTGAACTTATTATCCGATTCTTGGTTCTCTCAAAATAAAATAAAATAAAATCTTGATGTTTATCAAAGCATATAAGAAAATTGTTGTCTTCAAATTATGCGCACATAAGGCTGTATACTTAATTGTTACTTTGTTAGAATACCAATTTTATGCGTAAATTGTATAGAAATGTTGGGCCCAGAAGGCTCTAGCAGATGTACCCAAATATTTAGGAATTCAATTCATGATCATAGTTATAGTAGAGGACTGGGCTGGGATTGGCCCTACAATTTACAATTTCTCTAATACCCTTTTCATATAGTTTATTTAGAAGGTTATTCCTTTTGTGTTGTTTTCTATATAGGGCCCGTTTGGTTAAAGGTGGAAGTGAGGAAGTGAGCAAGTAGTAATAGTTCCCTTTGGAACTTGAGAATTGGTTAGTAAGTTTTTCAGTGTTTGGATGTTATTGGGAAGTGTGGTTTAAAAAATGTCATGTCTTCTTCAGTGTTTGGATGGTAATGTGAAAGTGGAAGTAGAAAAATTGACCACAAAGTTGACCGTAAAATAATATTAAAATAAAAATTAATTAAGAAAAATTAAAAATGGATTGCAATTAGAATACAAGTGAGATTTACATGATCAAAAAATTAACTGTTTTGTACTATAATTTATTACAAATGAGATTTACATGACCACAAAATTAACTGTAACACTCTAAAAGTGAGTAAATGGTCGTGTAAAAGAGAAAAGACAAAAGGAAAATGAGTTTTCTTATTTTCCTTTTCTGGTATTTGGATAGTTAGGGAAGTGAGCAATTATACTTTCCCATTTCCTTACTTCCGCCCACTTCCTTGCAACCAAACACGCCCATAGAGAATAGTCTGTACCCATAGCGCAAGCAGATTCAAACCGCGGCGTTCATGCATGACCACATAACACTTTACCAATTGCATTCCTAATTGAGAAGTTGATGAAAAAGGTTCACTCTTTCATACTCTACTAAGCAGATAAATCTACATGATTTCTTTAAATAGTTCCTTATAGTTCCATTCCTTAGAATATAAATAAAGGCGATACAACTGTCACGCGAGATGGGTTAGCTTGGGCGTAAATCTATTTCAAGCTCAAATACGAAATGCATCTGCCTCTGTATTTATGCTTAACGACATGATTCTCTGACACGAGTGCCTTATGAAGACTGTTGCTTCATAAGTTCATAACATTTAGATAATGACATTCTACTGTTATAATTTGCAGCATTATATGAAATTGTTATGCGCTAAATTTCACTGAACTCCGGATGTCTTATTCTAATGATATTCTGCAGGGAATATTATGTCCTTTTGCTTTTAATCCTAATTCATACCAGGGAGAAGTAACCAATTATTGACAGTGGATTGATGCCCTGTTTTAGTGATTGCTCTGTTTTAAGAGGGTTATGTCTCTTTTTCCTTCCATTCCCATCTAAGAATGAGTAAATAAGTGCTAGAGCACTGAATTTTATCATTTCCTTTCTGAAGTCACAGAGCATAATAACATGAGATTCTCCTTGGGTGTAGTGGGTCTACTTGACTGCACAGAAAATAAAATAATGAGATCCTGAAAAGGTTCTAATGATAACTTCCCCCCCCCCCCCCCCCTCCAATTCTTCCCCATAGAACTGACTATTCTGGATCCAAACTGGTCAAATAACGGGTGTGGCAAAGGATGAGGTAGTTCGTGAAGCAAACCCCTGTAAAAATGAATTATGAGGCAGAATGTTATCTAAATTGCTCTTAAATGTAGTCGCATCCTAGATTTCACGGTGCTCCTTTTTCATCCATCTCTACTGATACTGGCACCCCCCCCCCCCCCCCCCCCCCAACCCACCCACCCACCAAAAAAAAAAAAAAAAAATCCACACGCCATTCTAACAGAGAATGAGACTCTGTTTAACAAACACATCTTCTGTGTAGTATTTTACTAATGGCCTTCCTTTTTTAAATTCTTTTCATTTATTTGTCCTTTTCTTTTGAACAAAGGCAATAACATTTTCTCGAACCTAGGACTCCCACAAACCATTCCAAACTCTTTATCAATGAGCTAAGCCTCTCGGCACATCTTTTGCTTATTGTTATCAACTTATCATGCAACTTTTCAGCATTACCCAAATGTCATTGGAAATTCCTGCTCCTTGAATTGTGGAACGTTAACAAACATTTTCTCATTATGTGTTAACATGATAAGGTTGGAAGTAAATAGTCTGGTGAAGCTTGTAAGTCTAGTCATTTGTAGAACTTTGTCTCAATTAATCAAATGCAGTGTTATGTATTCCTTTTAAGTAAAGGAAGTTTGAATGAACGAGGGAAGATTGTCCCTAAAATTTCAATGCTCTACCTAGTAGTTCTTATATGTGATGGATTCCTTGTTCCTTGGTTCACAATTATATAATGACGAAAATTCAAGAGCTGGCATGTGTACTATCATTATATTTTCTCTTTCGATTTTATTAGATGCTGTTATGTATTAATTTACAAATGTCACTGACAGGAATATGGGCTATCTTGAGGAACAATGAAATGCTGACTTGGCCTGAGAAAGTGCGATTTGCGATTGGACTTTGCCAGCCATGGTTGGAGGACAGGGTTATGTTGAGGCTCAGGATGGGTTATCTGTTACTGAGTGGATGAAAAGGCAGGTATATTCTTATAATCCACCCTCTATTTATTTGAATCTTGAAATAGTTGACATGTATAATGTGATATGCCATAAATCAGAGTTATAGAACTTAAGATACTGCTTTCAGCCTTTCAGCCAAGAAATTGTCACGCTATCTTAGTAGGTACCAGGCTTTACATTTTTTCTAAAAATCTTGTGAACACTTTGTTTTGTACTGGCACAGAAGCTACAGAACATATATTGTGAAGATTCTTAAAGATGTATGAAAAAATCCTTTTTCCTTACTCTAGACTATAAACTATTTTCATATCTCTGTAACGATGATTCATGAATATACAATGTATTTTGTGCTTGTTTTGATGTGTATAACTTTGGCTCATAAAAAGGGGAAAAAAAAAACTTCAGTTTACAAAGCAACCTCAATCTATTATTATTGCTCATAAAATATTCATTTATAATACATAAAGTTTTCAATCGCATAGCTGTGTCTTGGGTAATATGTAGTAACTTATATGATATCATTAGAATGATGTCTGACTAACCTTAAGATATTCCTGGTTGATAAAGAGGCAGACTAGGCTCTTTCTTCGAGGATATTAAACCAAATCCTATCTATTAGAATTAGAATCCAATGAAAGATCTACCTGGTTGGAGTTGATCTACATCATTTGAAGTGTCTAAAAAACCAAAACTTAAAGTTTTATTGCCGATGATATTAAACCAAATCCTATCTATTAGAATTAGAATTCGATGAAAGATCTACCTGTTGAAGTTGATCTACATCATTTGGAAGTGTCTAAAAAACCAAAACTTAAACTTTAATTTGCCGGTCTACCAAGTGGTTGCAAAATAGACAGCCAGAAATACTGAGTTATTTACTTTCACGGTCTAAAATGATTTAAACCCAATAAAAATTGGTGGGTTTAAAATTGTTTAGATCTTGATCGTAGGGTTGAATTTTCAATTTCTACTCGTCAAACTATAGATCAACAAAATTTTTAATCTTAACAGTCCATTTTAAGGCCACTTAATGCACGTGCAAGAAATCAGAAAACATTTCAGTTTTGTTTTTAGGCATTTTAAATGATTTTGTTATGTTGAACGGTTATGGATTTTCCATTTGAGTTGCACAATGTATATTTTCCAAGGATCTATCCTATCAGTAGGATCGTAGTCAAACTCGTTGTTAAATGACCATCAAAAATAACAATTCTTCATAGTGGTAAGGAAGCCACAGCATAAAGTGCATGTTGTATGATATGGCATGCCATGCAACAGTAGTTGTAGTCAGGGCTACACTTCGGGGTGTTCTTACCTTTTAAAATTTTTGTAGTTTCCATATCTCATTTGTATCATATTGATACCCTGATATTGCCTTCTCATCTGTAAATGATCTGGTTAAATCATTACATCTATACGCTGTTCTTCCACTGAGAACAAACTGAAACAATTATACTTATAGGTATATAATCTCTCAGTGTAATATTTTTATTTCATTTTAACCTTTTTTCGTGTACACTTGATGCTTGTTTTCTTTTTAGGTTACTATTCAGGCTATTCTACATGCATTGTTGTGTGTATTACTTGCCCTAAAAATTGAGCCGTCCTTCATCAAAGATGTCTGGTATATAAGAGGGAGGAACCATGATAAAACTCTTTAGTTAAGCATGCTTGGGTGAAAGTAGTATTAGGATGGGGGAAGTCTTGGGAAGTCCTGGTTCGGGGAGTTAAGACTACGATCTGCGGCAAGTGCTTTTGTTGTTTGCCATAAAAATTACATAATGTGATATTTCTCATTTATCTATAGGCCTATTTCTCTCTCATGCTGTCATTGATATTCCTTTACATAAATATTATTCATATTAGCTTCGCACAACCCATTTCTTCTTAGATCGCGCTTGTTGACTTTTATCCCTTCTTTCTGGGAGGTACATGGGCATCTGATTTATTTCTTTGATCTCTACAGGGTGTACCTGATCGAGTAAATGATGAAGTTTTCATAGCCATGTCTAAGGCTCTTAACTTCATAAACCCAGATGAACTTTCCATGCAGTGCATTCTAATTGCTCTTAATCGATTCCTTCAGGTACATCTTTCCTTCAGGTACATTTTTCTGAATATTAGATGAAATTGCAGTAATGGTATAATGAACATTGATTATTGTAATATGCTTTTGGTCACAAGAAGTAAACAGGTCCCATGTCTTTCCTTTCGTTTTGTTTTTTGTTGAGTAAGATAATAATAAATTGTGTTAGTATTTGAAAGTTTGCGCAAGGCTCTTACATACATAAATATAGTGTGAGTGCAAGTCTTTCACACTGGATAGCTACCTCATTGACATATGAATAAATTTTCGAGCTAAAACCTAAAGAAGTATTTTTCACAAATTTGGTAAGGCAAAACCATGCAAATTTTTTATTTTGTTGCAGGAAAACATGGATCCAGAATGGCATTCTTGGATGGTAATCCGCCTGAGAGACTATGCATGCCAATTGTTGATCACATTCAATCATTGGGTGGTCAAGACCAACTTAATTCACGCCTACAAAAGATTGAACTCAATTCTGATGGAACTGTGAAACATTTTGTACTCGGGAATGGAAATATTGTCAGAGGAGATGCTTATGTAGTTGTTGCTCCTGGTATGCCCTAGCTCGTGCTTGATATCTTGTGTAAGTAATTACTTTTTGATATATCATAATCGAATCATATTGTTGTATTAGTTGATATATTGAAGCTTCTACTGCCTCAAGAATGGAGAGAAATTTCTTATTTCAAGAAATTGGAAAAACTTGTGGGAGTCCCAGTAATCAATGTGCATATATGGTCAGCCTCTCAATCTTCTTAGTATTTCTGTGTACTATCCATTATCTTGTATATTATATTGCTTACATTAGAATCTGAAGCATTGAATTTTCTCATGCATCATAACCGCTGATATCCAAATTGTTTCTGCTTGTATTTTATTTCCCAGGTTTGACAGGAAACTGAGGAACACATATGATCATCTTCTTTTCAGCAGGTCCTGCCAGTACTTATTACATTGAATTATTTTTGAAGGCTTATATTTTGTTCTGGTTTTTTTGTTGCAAACTTTCTGCCTTGTATGTGGCTTTGCGGCCTGTAACTCTTCTCTGCTTGGACCATTCCATTTGCTTCTCGTTACTTTTTTCCAATAGCATAAATTGACTTATGTCACTGAGTATGTTTTTCATTTTATGACAACCATTTCCTTACTAAAATCCATATTTTGTTTGTAAGCCTTAATCCAAAAACTTAAGTTTTGCTTCTTTGCATATACAAATGATGAGATATATTTTTTTTGCGCCTGTGTGTTAAGATTTGTTGGCACACATTTTATCCGACAACCCATTAATTAAGTTTTTCGCTTAAATGGTTATGAAACATGGTATTAGAGCCCCAGATTCAAATCCAACTGCACGTGCTTTTTTAAGTACGTTTTGTGTGTGTGTGTGTAGTTTGTTGGGGGAGGGGGTTATGCACAGCCGGGAGAGGCCCCACAACTTTTGAATATGAAATATGCACAATGGTAAAAAAATGCATGTAATATCATTCGTGTCAGATACTTGATTAATATTAGCACCTGAAAGCTTTTAATCTGATTAGTGTTTGATGCGGCACAAGTCGGATGTTAGTATGCTCTGATTAAAGATTCAGCTGAGTCTCCAGTTATACACAACATGAAACACCTTACTCAATGCTGCTGGCCGTTGGTTAGGTTTGCAACAAGTCATGTGTTGCAACACAAGGTGTTTGTTTGCAATCAAGTGATAAGCAGCCCAGTGATCGAGCCAAACCTGCACAGAAAAATAAAGAATTTTAGGAACAGTGCTAGGACCTCAATTCTACCGTGTAGCCTAGGGCTAATGGGTCGTGATCCACGGGAAGGGACAGCGATGGAAGCGTTATGTAAGTTTCTTCTTTTAATTTACAAAAACTAGTTAATACTTATCTTCTCAGTTTATAAAAAGAAAATAAAAATATTAAGTTAAGAAGAAGATGGTAGAAGAAGAGATGGTGGTAGTGTTGTTTTAATTATAAAAAAAAAGAAACAAAAAAATAAAAAAAGTGTTGATGCAAAAATAAAAATAAAAAGAAATAAAAGAAGAATATTTACCTCTACTGTTGAACCATAATGAAATTTACCTTAGCATGGAGTAAAGTAAAGTAATAGAAAAGAATAAAGGAAAGCAAAGCTTCGGGAGATCGAGCACAATGAAGAAAAGTGGGAAACCTCCATTGATTGTCACTTTCAATATAAGTTTCTTGAAGAAAAGATTACAATAGTGTCACTCTACAATAACTCTTCCTCTCTTTTAATCATGTAACTCTCTCTAACCTAAGCTAAAAAGAAAAATAAAAGAAAAATAAAAATTACATTGAAGAAGAAAAGAAAAATCTAAAGTAAAGCTCTCTCTGAAGTGGCACCCTTCTGCCTTCGAGGTATGAGGGTATTTATAGGAGAAAATCAGAGGGATAGAACACGTATAAAGATAGGAAGAGCTGTATATTTTTGAATTTGAATTCTCCTCTTATCTCCAAACTTGATTTGATTTATATAGAAATTCAATTCTGATCTGTAGCTTGTTGGCATGTTGATTGCTGAATCACTTATCAAATGATAGAATCGGAATGAGTGATCAACAGAAGAATTGTAACCCTTTTAAGTCTTCTTTCTGTAGCATTTTGAATGATTAGATTTGAGTTTCGGTAGCAAAAGTTATGATTAAAATGCTAAACTGTATCCAGCCTAAATCCGAATTTAAATTGCTTCATCTCATCCGTTGATCTTCTCTCTATCCATTTATCCTCTTTGATTTTCAGTTTGTCTTCTAGAATTGATAAGATATACATTTATCTTCAGCAAAACCGATAGGGTCTTCAAACAATCCATTTTGTTCTTGAAATTAGATAATATTATCTTATCTGATATATCCAGTTTTCAGATAAGATATCTTCTAGAACCTTTGGATTTGAATCGATCCCCTTTCTTTTGAACTTTTGAATTTATTGGATAAATTTCATGATTATCTTCTCCCTATTATACCCTGCATTAATTAGGACGTTAAGACAATTTATTTGCAATATTCATTACAGAATATATGTAGGAATGTAATAATATTTATGCAATATATGGTCCAAACACACCCCCACACTTATCTTTTGCTCGACCTTGAGCAAACAAAGAGAAAAGAAAAACTAAACTAACCAAACCTAACTCACTTTTGTAGAGATCACGGTTGCACTTAGCACGTGCAACAAGCCGTTAAACCTCTAGGTTACACCTAGAGGACGAGTTTTGTCTCGTGAGAGTTTTCAGTAGATTGTACCTACAAAATCCATGAAAAAAATAAATGAATTGTTAGTATTTTTGAAAACGCATTTTGAAAGGAAAAAATATTTGAAGTATTAATGTAAATTTCAAGTAATTTATAAGTCATAGGATTATCAAAACTTAACATTCCTAAACTTAGTCTTTATTCAAAAACTTGTTTTCAATCAAGATAAGGATTAAAATTGTATTTCTCATCTAGGCTATTATTTTACCCTAAGTCATATGCATTTTGTGACCGTAAAAATTTAGCTCAGGATTCTTCAACTCTAACTCTTATGCCTTATTATTTTCTTTTTTTTTAATTTATAGCGGTAATATCCCTTAGCTCTATTAGGCTTTCTAATTCACCAATGTAACGAGCCTTAGTCGGTGACTCCCAAGCCAGACGATTTTAGGGCACCTGGTGAGAAAACACCCCAAGGACTTAGGACTCGAGCAAATAAGGCCACAAAACTAAGAATTTTTATTTATATGAATCACTTTTAGGCGTGAATACTTATGCTTTATGAGGCACAAATACCCAGCTTAATCAGAGAATTTTTTTGATATATGTATAGATATATTTTATATAAGGCATAAGAATCTTTGTTTTAGAACCCTAAGTGTGTAAGTGTATAAAGTATGCATATTTCATCAAGGTAAAAATTAAGACTAAATTACTTTTTCAAATTTTCTTTCTAACCTCAAAATTAAACAAATAATTTTATTTTGACCAATTATAAGAAATCCTAATTATGATCCTGTTATTCCTTAAAATTAACTTAATTTTTTACAAAAATAAGTCAAAGTATTATTTTTCTTTTCAAAAGTTTTAAAGAAAGATTTTTTTTAAAATTAGTAAAGTTAGCATGTTAGTAAACCCTCTCCCACACCTAACTCATGCATTGTCCTCAATGTATGAATGAAATGCAATAATACATGTAAAAGGAGAAAGAGAAGGAAAATTGTTACCTTAAGGTGGTGGTTCCGGTGGTGGTCTCATTGGACCAAGCGTTTCTGTCTAATCTAGATATTATAGATTTTTATGGAACCTACCTTTTATTTTCTCTTTCTTATTAGCATTTTTATAATCCCCAATATGATTAGGATCATGTAAGATCCTAGCATGAAGTTTTTTCGGTTATATGACCAGTCTTGGGATATCATCATAAAGTCATTTTGATCTAAACCTTGGTCCAACAGTAGAATGTGATTTTGTGAAATAGATGATTTTGGCTCAACAATGAAAGGAATAAGAACCAATACTGACTCGGGAATAAAACTCAAATCAAGTTTAGGTTCGAGAGTCGAAGTTGATTCATGAGTTTGGTCCAAATCATAAAATTCAAGTTCACATTCATTTCCCAATAATAGAATGTAACTATCCAAAATAAGTGGTTCATGTTCAAGCTCTGTAGGGATAGGAATCAGTGTTGGCTTCGGAATTAGGTCCGAATCGGGTAAGGATACCGGAGTCAGCATAAATTCAAAAAGTGAAATTGAATCACAATATTGAAAATCGGTGTCACATTCATCTTCAAGTTCAATATCATTGAAATAAAAACTTGCCAATTGTCAATGGGTTGATATTGGTTAAGTTCAAAATTATGTGGTGAAATTGAATCTTGGTTAAAATTTCTAAGATACCAAGATTCTTCGTCAATATGGTTAGGAGAATCAGGAGTGGTCGAAAATGTGTTAGGCAGACTTTTCTCATTCCTATCATTAATTGTACTGACCAAATGACTCACTTTTGCTTCTAGCCTATTAAGAGATTTGAGACAATCCGTTTGGGATTGAATACAATTATGTTGGGACTGAATCATGGATTTCATATTTTTTTCTAAGTCAACAGGTTCTTGTTATGGTTGGACTTGAAAATTAGAGTAAGGATTTTGGATTTGGGAATTGTTTGGGAGAATTGAGTCCGCTATGATTTGTATTTGTCGTGTGGACTCAAGGAAGGCTTCAAAAGTCTTTTCTAAAGAAGATTTCTCTTCTATAGGTTGGTCTTGGTATTGATTATATGAAGCTGTTTGTTGGTAAGGTTGTTGATAGTAAGACTCGGGGGAGTTGTATCCCCACTGACTTTGTGAAGAGTGGTGGTGATCGTCTCATTCTTGTTCATAGTACTGGGATTGGGGCATATATTGATTCGGATAAGACCAATCTGGCATACTTGGTTGGTTAGAGTTATGTAATGCTAGGTGGGTAATATTCGAATTGAAAGAGGTTGGGGTGAAATATGGATTTGAGTTATAATCAGAATAATTGTAATTATATTCCATTTTCATGAGAACAAATAAAAACAAACAAATAAACAAACAAGAAAATAAAGAAAAATCTAGCCTATGTTAGGGTAGAGCTTAGACCTAGACGACTTCTAACTGTTGATTATCCACAGGAGATATATTGCAAAACCTGACCACAAGTTAATCGGCCAGGTAGGGGCAAGATTGGTGGGAGGTATCCGCGTTAAAAGCGACGGGCCTAATTATGTCAAACCACCAGCCTTCGGGGTTTCGCCCCTCAAAATCTCCAACCTTAGATACCGATTTGGTAAGAGTCAACTTCTAATAACTTCCCCCTTAGGTCAATCCCTATTTGAGTCCGAGATGTCCCTAAGGTCAACGTCTACTCAATTTTATGTTAGGCTGGGTTAGTGAGTGAGGAGATAGTTTTTGAGTTAAGGAAGGGTAATGACTTCCCCACCTTATCTTGTTTAAGGATATATACCCTTTATCTTTTTAGTGTAGTGTACAAGTATAAAGTAAAAGGTAACATTCAAGCAATATGAATCACTCAAAATATGTTTCCTAAACTATATGCAATGCACACATACCTTTACTCCAGTACTCTTCAACAGTAATGTAAAGAAACGAAATAGATAGATACCCTAAGATGCAAGAGTCTAAACGTTTTTTAGCATTTACAAAGAAACAAGTTACTGTTGATTAGAAATATGCACAGAGTGAGTTAAACAGATGAACTAATAACTGCAAATAGCTAATCTCTGTAAAGCAACCTGCAAGAGACTACAGTTAGTAGTTCACCACAGTTGTGGGCTCTGATGCTCTGCCTTCTTGGACAGAGACACAGAGTAGCAATATGTCCACTGCAGTTCCTAGTTTTCTATAATTAGCCCCTGTACACCAAACAAGAAGAAAAATGGATTAATTCATTTAAGTAAATTAAAAAGAAAGAAAACTTACCGTCCCTCCCCGGCAACGGCGCCAAAATTATGATCGAGCCAAACCTGCACAGAAAAATAAAGAATTTTAGGAACAGTGCTGGTCCTCAATTCTACCGTGTAGCGTAGGGCTAACGGGTCGTGATCTATAGGGAGGGACAACGATGGAAGCGTTATGTAAGTTTCTTCTTTTAATTTATAAAAACTAGTTAATACTTATCTTCTCAGTTTATAAAAAGAAAATAAAAATATTAAGTTAAGAAGATGATAGAAGAAGAGATGGTGGTGGTGTTGTTTTAAGTATAAAAAAGAAACAAAAATAAAAAAATGTTGATGCAAAAATCAAAAATAAAAAGAAATAAAAGAATATTTACCTCTACTGTTGAACCATAATAAATTTACCTTAGCATGGAGTAAAGTAAAGTAATAGAAAAGAATAAAGGAAAGTAAAGCTTCGGGAGATCGAGCACATGAAGAAAAGTGAGAAAGCTCCATTGATTGTCAACTTCAATATAAGTTTCTTGAAGAAAAGATTACAATAGTGTCACTCTACAATAGCTCTTCCTCTCTTTTAATCATGTAACTCTCTCTAACCTAAGCTAAAAAGAAAAATAAATGAAAAATAAAAATTATATTAAAGAAGAAAAGAAAAATCTAAAGTAAAGCTCTCTCTGAAGTGGTGCCCTTCTGCCTTCGAGGTATGAGGGTATTTATAGGAGAACCAGAGGGATAGAACGCGTATAAAGATAGGAAGAGCTCTATATTTTTGAATTTGAATTCTCCCCTTATCTCCAAATTTAATTTGATTTATCCAGAAATTCAATTCTGATCTTCAGTTTGTTGGCGTGTTGATTGCTGAATATCACTTATCAAATGATAGAATTGGAACGAGTGATCAACAGAAGAATTGTAGCCCTTTAAGTCTTCTTTCTGTAGTATTTTGAATCATTAGATTTGAGTTTCGGTAGCAAATGTTATGATTAAAATGCTAAACTGTATCCAGCTTGAATCCGAATTTAAATTGCTTCATCTCATCCGTTGATCTTCTCTCTATCCATTTATCCTCTTTGATTTTCAGTTTGTCTTCTAGAATTGATAAGATATACATTTATCTTCAGCAAAATCAATATGGTCTTCAAACAATCCATTTTGTTCTTGAAATTAGATAATATTATCTTATCTGATATATCCAGTTTTCAGATAAGATAGCTTTTAGAACCTTTGAATTTGAATCGATCCCCTTTCTTTTGAACTTTTGAATTTAATTGGATAAATTTCATGATTATCTTCTCCCTATCATACCCTGCATGAATTAGGACGTTAAGATAAATTAATTGCAATATTCATTACAGAATATATGCAAGAATGTAATAATATTTATGCAATATATGGTCCAAACACCCAGCTTGCTGTCATACCAGTCAAACTTGTACGAACTCAGCAATCTTGCTGTAACCAATGTTGTTAGCCAATTTTGCTGCAGAGCTGGATACAGTCTGCTTAGCTACATTTGATGCATATTGTTGAGGTGACTTATGCCAACTACACTAACTTAAACATGGGAAATGCACCCCATGTCATGGGTAGTGCAGCTTGATCTTTAGCTACCACATACAAATACATGCCCTCTAGTTAAGGTTTTCATAAATCAATCTCGTACTCTTCTTTTTTATTTAATTATCTCGGAAATAGGTGAACTTCATAAGATTTTCCTTTTTTATGGTTTTACTTGAAAGATTGTTCATACCTGATATTGATTTTCATTTTCTTTTTCCCCAGGAGCCCTCTTTTAAGTGTTTATGCTGATATGTCTCTAACGTGCAAGGTAATATTTTGTAACTTTAACTGTAATGAAAATGGTGCTTTTTTTTTTTATTGGATAAAACTCTTAGTCCATTAAATCCTCATATTTTTTATTAGTCCTAATTCCTTTTTTCCCCCTTTATCAGCCCCTTATAATCCATTTTAAGTTATGCTTTTTGTGTTTTGGAGGAAAAGTTATGCTAATTTAATCTTCTAAAAAGGTTATGCTAATTTAGTTCTCTAATAGTTAAACCTGTTGTGTATGTCTCAAGTTCATGGAGGAAATGGCATTGGAGGCAAAGTACTTGTTGGGTTTTGGCGACTCAAATACTAGGACGCTGAACTCGTTTGTTTAAAACCGACCACAAACCTGTTTTCATCAGGAATTGTAGTCGATGTCGGACTTGCACTTGATCCATGAGAAGAATTCACGCATGGATCATGTGTTAGATTCAAGTCAATTGGACGAGAATCACGCGAAAATTATTCCTTAGCGGATTCATTGAGAAGAAAACCAACTCATACACATGCATGTCAATGAGTATGGTGGAAGCATGTAAAAGAGACAAACACATGTATGTGCCCAGGTTGGCTACTTGAGAAAGAGGAAAGGATTAAGGATTCTAATCCAATTGTGTTTAGAGGTTTTTTTGTGTATTAGGAAATCCCAGTTCAATTAATGATGTTTTTGTCTAACTGCAATGTCTTTTTTTCTTGTCTCTTAAAGTCATATTGCTTGAGATCCATCATTGACATTAGCAAAAAGTTTGTCACCTTTTAACTGCTTAAAACATTTTCCTGGTTTATGAACGTCTTGGTTTCATCCAGGAATATTATGATCCCAACGGTTCTATGCTGGAGTTGGTATTTGCTCCAGCAGAGGAATGGATCTCACACACTGACAGTGAAATAACTGATGCTACAATGAAAGAACTCGCAAAATTATTTCCTGATGAAATTGCTGCAGATCAGAGTAAAGCCAAAATTCTGAAGTATCATGTTGTCAAAACCCCAAGGTGAGTTTTAAATCAAGTAAACCATCAGAGTGATCCCATAAGCATCTCTTTGCCCTATATATATATATATATATATATATATATATATATATATATATATATATATATATATATATATATATATATATATATTGTTGGTCCAAAGGCCTTCCACCCTAGTTTTGATGATGATTAACTCATGTAGTTATGTTTACTAATAATCTTGTATTGTTTAAGTTTCAGATCATTAACCAAGATATTAGTTGGTGATTAGCTTCAACAAGGAATTTAGAAGCTTTTCATGGTGATTCCAGGGCCAAAGCTTCATGATCACACATTGCCAAGCCCATGGATGAAGTTTTGGAGCAAGTCAACTTGAAGATGAAGATTATCAAGAAGACTTAGGTATCCATAGTTTAGATAGTGTGTTTAGATCCATTTGTAAAGTTTAGTATAGTTGATATGCTCAAGTGCACAAACACGCACGTATTATGTTTTGAATTTGGTTTTCATGAATAGTAGATCAAAACAAGTTTACTTTATTTTTATGTATATTAGATATGTTCTAGATATACATACATGCTTTAAACTTGCTAGACAAACTTATTTTGACTATCCTATTCATGTTTTGGAAAAACCAAGTTTGATAAAAATACAAGTTTTGTTTTTGATAAAATTTGCAAGACTCAAAAATGAATTGATATGATTGATATATGTCTTGAAATTTTTATCACATGTTTGTGTTTCAATACAAAATGTTAAAACAAGTTTTGTGAATTTTTAGAAGTGTTAAAAGATTTTTCAAAATATTTTAAAACTGTTTTTCTGACCCAGTAGAAGTTCCAGGCTTCAATCAGTCGACTAAGTCAACTGACCTAGTCGACTTGGCTGAAGTCGGTCGACCGGGCCGGTCGACCGACGTGCACAAATCTGTGCACGTTTGGAGACACTGGGACGGTCGACCGTCCGGGTCGACCGGGTCTGAGAGCTCTGCTCTCTGTTTGTTTGGGTCGACCGGGCGGTCGACCGGGTTTGCCCAACGGTCAAAAATATGACCGTTGGCGGCCGACCGGGCGGCCGACCGCCAAGCCTGTCAGGCTGCCACATCAGCCTAACGGCTAGTTTCTGGTTTGGCCTATATAAACCCCATCTCTTTGGGTTTTTGGCTAAGGTTTTTAGAGACAATTTTCAGACTTTCTCTACTGTTTTAAAAGAGTTTTAAAAAGAGTTTTGTGCCAAAAAGATTCATCTTTGTATTGTTTTGGGTTTTTGAAAAATCAAAGAAAACTAGGTTTTGGGATTTTGATTTGATCTTTCATTTTCTATCTTTTACAAGAGACTTCCCAATTAGTTTTTCTTTGTTGCTTGTTTCCAAAAACACCTAGTTTTTCCACTTGAGCTATCATACTATCCTAATCTATTAGGATCTTTGTTTGTGGGAAAAAGAAAAGAAAGAGAGTTTGTGGTTGAAAGTACCACTTGTTGTAAAACCCTTATTTTGTTTGGGTTGCTCCCTCTTTGGTAGAGGTTGAGGTTTGGTTTGCTCCCTCAAGTGTGAGGTGGAGATTGTTGTATTGGCTACGGGCCTTATCCCTCTTCGGTAGAGGTGGATTGTGGTTGTATTGCCTCGGTGGCATTGAGAGAGAAGTTCGGTACTCCTATAGTGGATTGGAAATCCTACACGGTGGTGTAGGCGGGGATGTAGAGCTAGGGGCTCGAACCTCGAATCATATCTTTGTGTTTGCGTTTGATCCATTGTCTCTCAACTCTCTCTCTCATTTATTTGTGCAAAGCATCATACTTCATTCATATCTTATTTGCTTGTGTTGAGCATAACTCATATTGTCATATCATATCTATTTGCTTGTATTGTGCCTTGCATATTTCATATTGCTATATCTTGTATATGCTTGGTTGTTTGTGTGTGCCTCACTTGTACTTAATCAACAAGAGCTTCACATAGCACCTCAACCCATTCAAGGGGAATCAAGAGGAGTTAGTCCAGAGCCCTTCACGGGGAATTCGGCTACACTTGTTGATTGTACTAAGTGTGTATGTAAAATTTGCATTAGCTTTCGCATTTAGCGCATTTAGTTCCTAGATTAGCACTTACACCTATTCACCCCCCCTCTAGGTATTTTTTCAATTGGTATCAGAGCTAGTGCTCCTGATACTTAGGCTTAACATCCTAGGAGTAAGATCCATTTGTTTGCTAATCTATTGTTTGCATTTGCTTGTTTGCACACATATAGTTTGGACCCATGGCTTTCATGACCCCACCTATGTTTGACCCTTCCAACATTCATGTTTGGAAGATTAGAATGACCGTTTATTTACAAACCCTAGGACATAAGGTTTACCTTGCCATCACCAAGGAATCCTTCCTTAGTGATAGCAATCATATAGGGGCCAATGCACTAGCCCTTGAGGCCATTAGAAGCACATTACCTAAAGATTATCTTTTACGTGTTTCTAACATTGATTCCGCCTTTGCAGTGTGGAATTTGTTGACAACCACCACCACCTCCGAGCTTCAATTGCCAAATCAACCGGAGGAGTCTAGTGGAGAATCCGACTCTCAATGCTTAATGGTCCAAGGGAATGACTCCCTTGAGGTACATTCGGAATCTCAACTAGATAGTAATGATTGTGCTAGTTCTTCAAATGATTATGTTGATCCCCATGCTTTAAATGAAGAACTTTCAATTGTTTGTGAAAAATTAATAGAAAAATATAATGTTTTGAAAAAGAAAAGTCTAGGGCATTAACAATGAAAATAAAAATTTGATTGCTAGACTTGATATTGTTTTGCAAGAGAAAGAGGAGATTGCTAATGAGAGGGATTCATTAAAATCTCAACTTGATCTTGCCCTAAAAGAAAATAAAGTTTTAAAATCTAAAAATGATTGTGAAACTCTTGTGAAAAATAATGATGTTTTGTCTTCAAAAATTGATTTTGTTTTAAAAGAGAATGTTGCTTTGAAAAACAAAATTATTTCTATTTCAAATGATTTAAATGTTTGTTTAAAGAAAAATGATGTTTTGCAAAATAAGATTGATGCACATGTTTGCCATGCTAGTGTAGTATCACACACTTCACCTATTGCATGCCACACTTCTTCTTCTAAGATTAATGATGATATTTGTTTGCTTAAGAAGAAGGTTGATTGTTTGGGATCCACTATGAGCCAATGTGCCATGAACCACTCACGTTTGAAAACTTTGGTTCGAAAGAAACAAGTTCCATCTTTTATGCATGCACATCCTCCACGGCATACACATGCTCCTCACGGACACCATCATCACATGTATGCTCATGTGTACACTTGTACGCATTGTGGACGTAAGGGCCACCTTACTAAATTTTGTTATGATAGATTACATGTTTCAAATTTAGCAAAGAATTTTGTTTGGGTTAGAGAAGGTACTAACCCCCATGGACCCAAGAAGATATGGGTACCAAAGACCACCCCTCCTATTATTTTTGATGTAGGTGTGGGCTCTCACATGACGTGAGAGTGATGACACCTTGGAGTGGATGCGTTCCGGACTTAAAAGGAAATCAATTGGATGCATCACTTTCAAGGGAAGGTTTGGTGGAGAAGACCACCTTGGTTTGGAGAACTAGAGCGGTGCCCTCATTGGTTTTGGTATCGAATCTCTAACTCCTTTTGTTTACATGCTTTCCATTTCATTGTTTATAGCATGTTTTTGATGTCTATGGATTAGTATGTAAATATCATGTTTATTAGATCCTTGACATACATGTTTAGTTATTTTGAGACACACATGCTTATATGAACCCATTCTTAGTGTTCTCACTTTTGTTTAAGCTATAATGTACATCATGAATCTAATACATGTGAATTTACATAGTAATCATGTTTTAGTTTTATCATGATGATTTTTATATTGTGTTTTGATGCTTCATGTTAAGATTACTTGTTTAGATGTTAGTTTTAATTAAGACTAGGATTTATACTTGTACATATAGTGGGCCACAAATAAATCTATATATGTTGGGCTTGATTGCTTATTTGTTCCCATTAAATGTGCTAGTATAGTCTAGTTTTGATGATTCATACATTTCAAACTTGTATTCTATTTTTGGATTTGTTTTATGAGTTTTCACTTCATGTATATGTTTGTATTGCCAAACTTTAAGATATACATGTATACCCCTTGAGTCATTTGCCTTTCATGCAAATCTATATATGGACTCAATTGTGTTTAGGGATATGTATGTATACTTATTGTGTTGACAATTCATACATATACCTTGAAATGAAATTTGTTTTGGTGAAGATTTAGTTTTTCTTGATTTTGTGTCTAATTGTTTAACTTCATGTATACGTCTATCTTGTCCAAACTATTAGATATACATGTTTATCCTTTTTGAGCCACGTGCCTTAATGCATATATTTTGTGGACTCGTTGTGTTTTGGATATGTATGTATACGTTAGTTTGTATTAGACATACATATACCTTGAAGATTAAATAAGTTTAATGATTTTCGTGTTTTCTTGTTTCAAGGAATTTTGAGCTTAATTGGATATTTCATAATGCCATGTCACACATTACTTGTACACTCACCATTTTTTTTATTTCTCATGAGTATGTTTTCATGAGCTTGTACGGACTTTATTGAATATTGAGTGTTTTAAGTGCTATGTGATTTACATGTGTTTTATGAAAATTATTTTTGTTGTATTCCTTGCTTGAAGGATTTCGTACTAGTTTAAAAGATTTTCCATTTAACTAGTTACGGTATTCTTCATTTGGTAGAGTTTTTCAAACCAAGCTTATTTTCAAATCTATTTTTGAAAACCCCTACCCTTTACGGGAGGTTGGATGGGAGTCCATGCCTTGTATGTTTATATTGAAAATCATTTTTTAACTTGTGCATGAGATGGGAGGATTAATTATATGAGTTATACCATACTTTTATTGTTATGTCAATTGGTATCATTGAACTCTTTCAATTGGTATCAATTTTGATCCTTTGTATACTCATATGTTTATTGTGTATGTATATTTTCAATTGGTATCATCTATTGGTGATTGGTACTCATTCTATTTCATACACATATACTTGTTTTATTTGTGCTTAAGATATAAATTTTTCACACAAATTTTGTTTATGCTAGAGCTTGAGCTTCAACTTCATTTCAATTGATTTAGTTTTCAATTGGTATCCTATTTCAAGCCTATGCATGTGTTTTGTTTGTATTTCATAAAGGGGGAGAAAATTCGATTTTCATATTTCAATTGGTATTTAGTTTTCCACTCCCTTACTTTATGATAGAAAATAGTCATTTCAATTGTTTATATGACTTAAAAAATGCTATCTTTTGATATCAAGATGTCTTGTGTTTTAAATTGGTATCTAAAAATTTTGTTTTAAAGAAAATTACAAAAGTTTTGATTTATATTGACTATATGCAAGGAGAGCTTAACATCTCTTCTACATATAGATTCATGATGAGTGTATCTTGTATTGAAGAGCTTAATATCTCTTCTTTATATGGTACACGTGTGTAGGGGGAGCTTCACATCTCCTCTTATGCATTACATAATGTGTGTTATGTGAATTAGGGCTTAACATCCTCTTTCATGTAATGCATATGTGTAGGGAAGCTAACTTAGCGTCTTCCTCTTCATGAATGTATATAGCATATAACACTTATTGATCTTTGTTTATTTTCGATTGGTATCAAGATGCTTTATTGACATATTTTCTATTGATATCATGTTGTTTATAGTCACCCCTTATTGACCTTGTTTTTGTTTTAGACAAAAAAGGGGAGAACATTATTTTTTTTTGTTTTGATTGACAAAAAGGGGGAGAAAGATTTTTACCCCTCATTATTATTTATTGTTTTGATTGTTTACCCCTTTGTTGATGATTGGCAAAAAGGGGAGAATAATTTGAGTTTTATATATGCATATTTATGTTTTTGCATATATTAAGTTTTATTGGTATCTAGAGCATCTAGTGTTTTTGTTAATGTTTTATTAATTTAATTGGTATCTAGAGCTTCTAGAATATGTTTATGTGTTTTATGCATGTTGATGCATACATGTTTATGTACATTCATTGCATATCTTGTGTTTATTTGTTTATGCATGAGTTAAGGGGGAGCTTCTTTGAAGTTTAACTTTAATCCATGCATATATAACTCCATGAGTTTTGTCATTATCAAAAAAGGGGGAGATTGTTGGCCCAAAGGCCTTCCACCCTAGTTTTGATGATGATTAACTCATGTAGTTATGTTTACTAATAATCTTGTGTTGTTTAAGTTTCAGATCATTAACCAAGATATTAGTTGGTGATTAGCTTCAACAAGGAATTTAGAAGCTTTTCATGGTGATTCCAGGGCCAAAGCTTCATGATCACACATTGCCTAGCCCATGGATGGAGTTTTGGAGCAAGTCAACTTGAAGATGAAGATCATCAAGAAGACTTAGATATCCATAGTTTAGATAGTGTGTTTAGATCCATTTGTAAAGTTTAGTATAGTTGATATGCTCAAGTGCACAAACACACACGTATTTATGTTTTGGATTTGGTTTTCATGAATAGTAGATCAAAACAAGTTTACTTTATCTTTATGTATATTAGATATGTTCTAAATATACATACATGTTTTAAACTTGCTAGACAAACTTATTTTGACTATCCTATTCATGTTTTGGAAAAACCAAGTTTGATAAAAATACAAGTTTTGTTTTTGATAAAATTTGCAAGACTCAAAAATGAATTGATATGATTGATATATGTCTTGAAATTTTTATCACATGTTTGTGTTTCAATACAAAATGTTAAAACAAGTTTTGTGGATTTTTAGAAGTGTTAAAAAGATTTTTCAAAATATTTTAAAACTGTTTTTCTGACCCAGTAGAAGTTCCAGGCTTCAATCAGTCGACTAAGTCAACTGACCTAGTCGACTTGGCTGAAGTCGGTCGACCGGGGCCGGTCGACCGACGTGCACAAATCTGTGCACGTTTGGAGACACTGGACGGTCGACCGTCCGGGTCGACCGGGTCTGAGAGCTCTGCTCTCTGTTTGTTTGGGTCGACCGGGCGGTCGACCGGGTTTGCCCAACGGTCAAAAATATGACCGTTGGCGGTCGACCGGGCGGCCGACCGCCAAGCCTGTCAGGCTGCCACATCAGCCTAACGGCTAGTTTCTGGTTTGGCCTATATAAACCCCATCTCTTTGAGTTTTTGGCTAAAGTTTTTAGAGACAAAATTTTCAGACTTTCTCTACTGTTTTAAAAGAGTTTTAAAAAGAGTTTTGTGCCAAAAAGATTCATCTTTGTATTGTTTTGGTTTTTGAAAAATCAAGAAAACTAGGTTTTGGGATTTTGATTTGATCTTTCATTTCTATCTTTTACAAGAGACTTCCCAATTAGTTTTTCTTATTGCTTGTTTCCAAAACACCTAGTTTTTCCACTTGAGCTATCATACTATCCTAATCTATTAGGATCTTTGTTTGTGGGAAAAAGAAAAGAAAGAGAGTTTGTGGTTGAAAGATACCACTTGTTGTAAAACCCTTACTTTGTTTGGGTTGCTCCCTCTTTGGTAGAGGTTGAGGTTTGGTTTGCTCCCTCAAGTGTGAGGTGGAGATTGTTGTATTGGCTACGAGCCTTATCCCTCTTCGGTAGAGGTGGATTGTGGTGTATTGCCTCGGTGACATTGAGAGAGGAGTTCGGTACTCCTATAGTGGATTGGAAATCCTACACGGTGGTGTAGGCGGGGATGTAGAGCTAAGGGCTCGAACCTCGAATCATATCTTTGTGTTTGCGTTTGATCCATTGTCTCTCAACTCTCTCTCTCATTTATTTGTGCAAAGCATCATACTTCATTCATATCTTATTTGCTTGTGTTGAACATAACTCATATTGTCATATCATATCTATTTGCTTGCATTGTGCCTTGCATATTTCATATTGCTATATCTTGTATATGCTTGGTTGTTTGTGTGTGCCTCACTTGTACTTAATCAACAAGAGCTTCACATAGCACCTCAACCCATTCAAGGAGAATCAAGAGGAGTTAGTGCAGAGCCCTTCACGGGGAATTCGGCTACACTTGTTGATTGTACTAAGTGTGTTTGCAAAATTTGCATTAGCTTCCGCATTTAGCGCATTTAGTTCCTAGATTAGCACTTACACCTATTCACCCCCCTCTAGGTGTTTTTTCATATATATATATATATATATATATATATATATATATATATATATATATATATATATAATATATATATAGAGAGAGAGAGAGAGATATAGAGAGAGAGACTTGTGTCATTCCCGAAGGATTCGAGCCTGAATCCTTCCCACTCAAATACAAACCCTCCAATATTCGAATACAAAATCTACCCTGTATAAGTTGATCATATTATTTAAAGTAACTAAATGTCAAAAATTAAGTGTTTTGAATACTTTTTACTCATCCATCAAGTGACGCAATTTGAACGGCCGAAAGTAGTGAGTTGGTTAAGATCTGTCTTAAGACATACAAATTCTCGATCTGGCCATTTGATCATGATCTAAATATTTAAAAACCTCCATAAATCAATTTGTTAGGTTTTAAATATTTACACCGTTAAACTAATCAAATCACTATTTAGGCCGTCCGTTTTTCCCTACTTGTTGCATGAGCAAAAAGTATTTAAAATACTTGATTTTTGATTTTTAATTACTTGAAATAATGTAGATTAACTTCAATAGAATGGATCTTTGTATTCGAATGTTGTAGCCGAATCCTTTCTCACTCAAATACAACCTTACAAGATTCAAATGCAAGATCGATTCCGTTGAAGTTGATTTACATTATTTCAAGTAGCTAAAAATTAAAAATCATGTATTTGAAATATTTCTGCCCATCCATCAAGTAGGCGCAAAATAGATAGGTAAAATAGCATATTGCTTAGATATACGTCTTTAGACATATAAATTTTCGATCCGACCATTTCATCATAATCTAAACACTTAAAAATTCTCACACACCAATTTTTGTTAGGTTTCAATTATTCTACACCGTTAAACTAATTAACTCACTATTTCGCCGTTCATTTTGCGCCTATTTGATGGATGAGAAAAAGTATTCAAAATACATGATTTTTGATTTTAGTTACTTGAAATAATGTATATCAACTTTAACGAAGTGGATCTTACATTCGTATGTTATAGGGTTGTATTTGAGTGGTAAGGATTCAACCTCGAATCCTTCCAGAATGACACATTCCAGAATGACACACACATATAGAGAGACCTGTGTCATTCCGGAAGGATTCGAGCCCGTGTCATTCCCACTCAAATACAACCCTAAGACATTCGAATACCAGATCCATTCCGTTGAAGTTGATCTATATTATGTAAAGTATATATAAACCAAAAATCAATTATTTTAAATACTTTTCGTCCATGCATCAAGCGGCGCAAAATGGACGGCCGAAAGTAGTGAGTTAGATCTATGTCTTTATACATACAAATTCTCGATCCGGCCATTTGATCATGATCTAAACATTTAAAAACCTCCCACAAACCAATTTTTGTTAGGTTTCAAATGTTTTACACCGTTAACTAACCAACTTACTATTTAGGCCGTCTGTTTTCCCCCTACTTGATGTATGGGCGAAAAGTTTTTAAAATACTTGATTTTTTGTTTATAGATACTTTACATAATATATATCAACTTCAACGGAATGGATCTTGTATTCGAATGTCATAGGGTTGTATTTGAGTGGGAAGGATTCGGGCTCGAATCCTTTCGGAATGACATATATGTGTGTGTATGTATATATACATATACATATATGTGTATGTATGTATATATGTGTACATATATATGTATGTATGTATGTATGTATCTATATGTGTGTGTGTGTGTATCTATATGGCGCGCGCGCGCACAACAAGCACGAGGAACTGAATATTGACATTGGAATTTGTTCTTGCGTATTCACATGCATGTATAAGATTTGCATCTAATGCTGTGTGTGTCTTTATTTTATCACGTTAAATTCTCATTTACTATGCTTCATCAAAGAAAAGCTTACTTATTTGGACTTGGATGTGACCTTATATGTCATTTGCAGATCTGTTTACAAAACTGTGCCTAACTGTGAACCGTGCCGTCCTTACAAGATCCCCAATTGAAGGATTCTATCTGGCTGGAGATTACACGAAGCAGAAATATTTAGCTTCTATGGAGGGTGCTGTTTTATCCGGAGAGCTTTGTGCACAGGCTATCGTACAGGTTGGGCATAGTTTGCAACTCTAAATTGTTACAATTTCTGTGACAACCTTTATTGTCTGGTTTACACATTATTTTGCCTGTATTAAGATACTTGCTGACCTTTTTACATGTTTTTATTAGCTTTCCCATGAATAACTATTCATGTCATAGATAATGTAATCGTATGACTTGTTATTATTGTTCTTGTAACTTCTTTTTGGAGTCTCTATTAATGCCTAGCTCACCGAAAGATGACACATGTATCACCACATGCATCATGTCCAGTGCACTCCGACTGGACATGCCTTTTTTGGTGGAGGAAAGCATCTGACTTATCGTAGGTTTTATGCTTGTGCATTTCTCATTCAAGTTAATTTAGATTAACTTCTATTTGTAGGAAGCAGTTTTACCGGCAAACTTCAAATTTAGGTTTTTTTTTGATGTGTCGATCACTCATACATTTGGATGAAGACAATTCTTGGATACTCCAAGGACATCTTAACCAACGAATATATGAGAATATCTGTTGCAACTTTGTATCTTTTTTATCAAGATATCAACACTAAATTTATGAGATAAGCATCTAAGGTCATTTAGTTGAGCTCTGATCCATTTTTTTAGTTGATTACTCCTTGCATATATGGTAAGTAATAATTCTCATGCACCTCTACGATATTTAACCATGTCTGTGTATCAGATTTTTAGAAGGTTCCCGTATGAGACAGTTCAGTTTAAGACACCCAGACACTTGCCACCCATGTCTTGTGTTCTTACTGATAGGAACTGTAGAGCTGTTCATCGTCATCTGTTGTTCTTTTTGATATATCATGATAACTATTTCTTCTTGAATCCAAGTTTCTCTTAAGTTTGTCTTTTTCTACAGGAAAAGTTTTTTTTTTTTCCATATTAATTTAACTAATTTTATTAATTCAATATTAATATCTTTATCGAAAATCACCATGCCTTTCATGCATAACTCTCATGGAGGCTTAGGAACTGATTTCACATATCAAACATGGATCTTAGTTTATCAAAACTAGTATAACTAAATTCATTTTCAGTAAAAAATCTAATGAAATATGTTTAACCTTTCTTCCCTTTACCCTTTGTCTACCCATGCTTTCTTTTTTCTTGTTATTCTGTTATTTTTATATGTCAAGTAACATTTTACTAGTGCCATTCTTGATGTCCCATGGGGCTTTAGCTTACACAACATACAAACTGTTATAATTCCCTCCTGCAGAACTGATCAATTATGTCTTCTTGTTTATGGAACTTGCAGGATTCTGACTTGCTTGCTGCTCGGAGCGAGAAATACCCACAAACTCAGATGACTGTGGTCTACTGGGGGATTTGAAGTCCCAATACAAAGCGTTCTCGGGGACACTAATTTAATTGATCCCTTCCTTTTTTCATAATAGAAGATCACACAATCTGTAATTTGCTGAAATCAAGGTTGAGCCATATGAATATTGGCTGTGCTGTATTCTTGGCTAAATTAGCGGAAAGGAACAAGTTAAATCCAATGCCTGAAATAAAATTAATTATGTAAAGTTTGTATTGAAAGACTCACATTTATAGCTTGTATCGACAGATTAGCAGAGGAAAAAGTCTGCTTTTCATTCTTGATATAGATTCTAACCATTTTCTTTTTTTTGTTTTCTTTTTTTTGAGAATAGACTTTCAAAGTGTCCATAACATTGCCATATTGCTGGTTTCTAGTATGTTCACCTCCAAGTGAGTCGAGATCCTGAGAATACAGGAAACAAGAAGATATAATTTGCAAAATGGGGCACAAGGTTTTTCTTGTCCTTGTCATCTGCTGTGAAACCCAAAATCAGTGTCATCTTGGCTATATAGCAAGGATATATGCACAAGATACTTGAAGATCATGTCAATTATGTATTTTGACAGGAAAAAAAAAATAGGTATGCAAAGGCAGTGAATCAATGGCAGTGCTGGCTGATAATTGTGGAACGCATTTTTTCTGGACCACAACTTGGTCCGACGAGAAGAAAACTCCTGTGTCAAAATTCTCGCAGAGAAAAGGACTTGTTAACATAAGTAATTTGGTCTTTAAAGAAAGGACATATTTTTTGTCCAGAGATGACTTGACCTTTTGACTTTGGGGGGTACGATAATATGAGAGACGGAGGAATGGACCGAATGGTAACTTTGGTCTTTGATTTTTTGGGAAAAATTGCACCGAAATACCACTACTTTGTGGCTTCTTTCATAAAAATACCTCGTGCATTTTTTTTTTCCCTCATGAATATACTTCCTAATTTCTTGTAGCTCACAGATGATGATATTATTTATTGGAAGAGACGTTTGTTTGCTGACTTGTTGGTGGATGGCATATTGGCATTTGCATATGAAAGTATCCTTTTTTGTCAAATGATGTCTTTTACTTATTTCTTCTTTGGGTTCTTGCATTTGTTTTGTATCAATTGATTCAGGGATGCTCGACTCTTGTGGGCAAGTTGCATGTGCTCTCTGTTGTGAATTTTTATGGTATACTGGCATTTGCCCCTTGTGGGCAAGATGAAAACAAAGTTAAAGCCAGATTTCTTTCAGTCCTCACCTTCACCTTCAGATCCAAACCAGTGGTGGGCATGGCGGACCCATTAGTGGGCTGGGCCGGGCTATAGCCCGGCCCATTTTTTTATATATAGGCGTAAATTCATTTTTATTTATTTTTTATTTTTTATATATTGTGTTAGACCTCTTTCTATATTGGTTTTTTTTAGCAAATTTATTCCTAGTTCCACTCATGATTTAGTGGAGAATACTGTTTTATTCTTTTGATAAATTCATATAATTCATAAATATATGTTAAAAAATTGCAGCCCACCTTAAAATTTTTTTCTGGTCCGCCCCTGGTGGTGGGGTGGGTTGGGGGGAATGGAGAGAAGATGAGGGGAGAAGCAAATGAGGGTGGGGGTTGCCCGGGTGTGAGGCGGGTTTGGGGGGGGGGGGGGGGGGGGGTGGGTTGGAGGCGCGGGGGGTGGCGGGGGTGTGTGTGGCCTGGTGGTTGTTGGGTTTGAAAAGGTTAAGGAATAGAAATAATAAGATAGAGGAAAGCAAAATTGTTCAATATGTATCATGTGCAACTCACATGATGTATGGATTTAACATCTCTGTGACACAATGTATGAAGTTGCAAGATTGTTAAAGTTAGAGATAACACCGTGCTTCAAAAAAAATGTACGTTATTTTCTTGAAAGAAGCCACAAGGATGGGATATTTTGATGCAATTTTCTTTGCCTTTTAGGAAGGGATTCAAAAGACATAGTCTTTCTTTCGTATGCATTTGTTTTTTTTTTGCAATGTAAAGCATATTAACTTCATGGAAGACATATGATGCAGTGTGTCAGTCATTATGTTAGCTTCATTACATTATTCATTCAAGCAGAGGATTCTAACTCACCTTAGAAAAAATAGGAACATAAACATTGCAACTCAAGATTTACAGGTCAAATTCCCCTACATTGTCTGCTTTGAGGGATGAGTTGATCGCCTTGCTCAATGATTGGAAACCATACTATACATCGGTTAAGTATGAACTCTTTTTTGGTCACTGTAATTGAATGGTCATTTGTTGAGCCCTGCAACTTTCTTGAATCTCGATATGTAGTTCGGTTGCTGAAAGATTTATTTGAAAAATTAGGACATAAAGTGAGTTTTATATGACTGGTATCTAAGGAATCTATTCTCTTTAGAGGTCGACAGGAGTTTTTCTTCAAGTATTACTCTCAACACTCACTTCAATTTTGAAGTTCTGATTATACTATGGTATTAGAGCAACCTGATTCAAAATTTACCGGATGTGCATTTAAAAAGTGTATTAAAAGAGAATATTATTGCACAAAAGCTCACGTTCTGCTTATAAAAAAAAACGTTCGACTCGTGAGAGTGTGTTAAAATATAAAAATATTATTCTCACGCTCATTACAATTTTAAAGGTTTAATATGGTGATAGGAACTTTAATGAATTGCAAGTTATGAAACTTGTAGACCATCTGCAATTGCCTCTAAATGTTAACTCTTACATTTATTTCCATAAAAGAAAATTTGGAAGTTTCCTCCCTTTTTTATGTGTCCATTCAACTTACCCATGTTTTCACGTTTCCCATGTTTCCATATTGTACTTGGAACTTGGCTTACCTTTGTTCTGGGAGGAAAGAATTCAGATTATTTCGATGAATGGGAGCAAAATAAAAAAGAAACAAAAATATGGATCTAGTTCCAGCAATTTTTCAACATAACAATTCTCTGAAACTAGAAGACAAACAAAGAGCGCATAAATAAAACCTGGTTGTTAGTGTAGTGATCAGTTTACATGAAAGCTACAAAATTATTTTAAACATGCAGGTCCATACATATAGGACTAATTTTTAATTTGATTGTGAACAATCCATCAACGTATCAAAATATGAAAAGATCTGATATATAACCGGCCTACTATTCAAACAGGGAATTGATATGGATTAGTTAAGATGTCAACTTGGAAGAAAAATATATTTGCAAGTTAACAGTATTAAAGTTTGCATAACATAGACTATATATATCCCTGTTACCTGAAATCATGGAGAGATTACACAAAACACAAGCTGAGCTCATTTTGATCAGATTGACGACGATAGAAGAAGAAAATGAATGAATAGCAATATCAAAAGTTCGGGATACCTTGTATATTTACTCGAGCAATTGCGTAGAGAAACTCATGTTACATGTACTATAATGGTGCCCAATTATCAGAAACAGAATTTCCCTCAGGATACGTGAAAGAGAACCTCAATGCGCATATTTACACAACTCTGATATATGCAGGTTATTTCTCTTGGATCTATCTCAACACAGCACATCGGCAAGTAGTTTGTAACGGCGGCCAACCACACGAGATGGCGATGAATTGCATCCAGGCTTCCTCCATCGATCCCCAGCACAGGCGCGCAGTGATGACACCGATGAAGATGACTCTTTTTGCTGGTGCTGCTGCAAATTCTGCTTCTTTGCACTCACTGTAATCTTACTACTGGTACCAACCATGACATGATCTCTTCTTTCTGCTTTCTCTCCTCCATCTCTATGCCGCTTCTTCAATCTAGTAGTTGCAATGGTGGAATACTGTTGCTGCTGTCGCTTCTGTTGCTGTTGCTTTTGGTAGTCTTTATGGAGGCACCACTCACATTGCCATCTCTCCATCTCGATGTTCGGATACATCCTACTGCAGTACCTGAAGACAATATACGAAAAGACCAGTCCATGTTAGTTCAATCCGAACAATGTGATGACCGAAAAAGAGGATATGCATCGAAGCTGGCTTACGTGTGCTGTAATCTCGTGCTGCAGACCGGGCACCGGAGGAGCTGATCTGAGAAGCCCACATCCCCACAGATGCAGCACCAGCCACCATCCTCCTCTTCTCCTTTCCCTTCACTTTGCTCCATCCCTTGCTTCAAGCTCTCTCTCACACAGTCCCTTGTGTCCATATATATTTCAAGGACAAAGGTGAAAGAAGCAAGAAACAGGCATACTTAACTCTCAAGTTTAGTTTGGTTCAATAATGCTTTCTAAATGAATAAAACAAAATAGACAAAAGAAGAAAGCGAGTGATGAGGAGGAGGAGGAGAGCGTGCGCGTGGGGACAGGGAGGAGAGGTCAGTGCCCGGGTCCGAACCGTTTTCTCATTGAGACGATGATACAATGAGAAAAGAGACAAATTGCCGCGGCAGAAACGTCAATATTTCCTATTTTCCACCTGCTTTCCTTGCAAGTTATAACTTGATTTATTGCAAGTTTTTGCTACATATATTTCTTCACCAGTGTGAAACCTCAAGTCCGTATATTCACGCCATATTATCAACTCAGGTCGTCGCCGTGATCCTCCTACACAGCTGTTTAAATGGTAGTTAGATGTGAACGAAATCATCAATGGCGTTAATACATCATTAACGATGCAAACTGAACATCATTACGGGGAATAAACGCTGTAAATATTTCATCGCTGCAGACTGCAGTTTTCCATCTGCAAGATGAGTCAAAGAGCCACGACACATAGCAAGCTTATGTTACCATTGTCAGAAAATGCTACACAGCAACTGCTACCTGGTTACAAGTTTACAACTGCATGAGCAGAAAGTGAAATCAATCGGTACAGTCTGTTCCATCTCAAGGAGTTTCTGTACATGAAAACTCAGCAATTTATTGGTTGTTAGGCGAAACTAATGTAAATTGTTGTTTCGCTGGGGCAACAAAGACATATTAAAAAGCAAGGACTCCACCACAATACATTTTGCAAGTCTATGAACAACCAACGGCACACCCCGCTGTGTGGAAACATCAACTCCACAGAAGAGACTTTGGAAGAGGGGAAGAACTAATACAAGGATCCCCGTTTACAAGCTGATTATCTCACTATGCAACAGCTTCACTCTCTTCCATCTTCCTGCGCATTCTATTTTGCAGCATGGTAGGAGCACAATCAAGAGGGGTTTCCCCTGGATCAAACATAAGCGTGTTAGAAAGGGATATAGTCACATTATACATACTGATATCATATTGCAATCACTCACCAATTAAATAGAACATAATGCTAATGGATAAATTCCCAAAATTTAGAGTGACTTCCTATATACTTGGCGGATCACATCCGTAATTTTATATTTCAATTCAAGTGGTCCATATGCATCAAGTATTGGCTCTAATTCTAACAATCCGGTTTATTATTTCATTGTATTGCCGAAGTAAGTAATTGCTCTGAGTCTTTCTTTACTCCTATTACTTCTTAGACGTCCAATTTTCTTTTTGCTTGACATTTTTTTTCACTTCTGCCTTGGAACTTTTCCACTAAAAAAAGGTATAGCTACTAAACTGTGTTCCCAGGTAATGAAAGAAAGAAAACCAAGGGGTCATGCCTCTGCTCCCTAAATATTTTCATAAATACATTGAAGCCCTCCTCTTTATCTTCATATTTCTTTCTCCCTCTTCTTCTGAAAGTTAATGAAAGTACCCTCCTCCCATGTTATCAAGTTCCATGTGCATCTAACATGATTTAGAACTAATAGAAACCTCAACTGTTAACCTTTCTAGAATTGGTGAAGTTTCAATTCTTCCACCACTATTCCATCATAAGATGACAGCAGGAGAGGCAGATAACTGACGTACATAGGTAACTGACTAGGCTATATCCTCTTGAATCAAAAAAAATTGACAATAATTAGATGGTTCAAAGAAATAACAAAGAAAATAAATGCATGTCAACTACCTTGTGCATTCTTGCATTGAGCATTCGCACCATGATCCATGAGAATGAAAGTAATTTCAGTCTGATAAAGAGGGCAGCCTGCACCAGTCAAAAAAAAAATATCTACATCAAACTTAAGAACTTAGACATGGAACACCAATAGAAGGAAAACCAGATATGCTCTGACTATGACGTGAGCATCCGGTTTGCTATAATGTTGTTTCAGCAAAGGGGCAATACGTAGAAGTGGGGACATTTTTTTTTTTAAAGGAAAAAAGAAAAACTTCCTTGCCTGTAATTTCACTCTCTTTTTTTTTTTTGAAAAAGCATTGCCCCATCCACTTCTCTTCCATCCCACAATTCTGAAACCATAACCCTAAAATCTTATCCTAATCCTCCTCCGATCGATGACATCCTCCTCCCATAAACTAACCCGCCCAAATCTCATGCTCAGTGGCATCTCTCATTTCCATAATAATCAACCAACTTTGCAGGTTTGCCATGAAAAAAATAACACAAATTCTCACACAGATAATTTGAGACTGTCCCGGTGGTTGTTATTTTGGAGGGTTTCCAATTGCAGTTGCTTCTTTCATTTATGGCCTACTCCTGTGTTGCTCGAGATGGACTTTTTCTGGAAGGGTTTGGTTTTGCATGGGTCAGTCCCAAAATCTGGCAGCTATGGCTAACTTAGGTCAGGTTCAATCCACCCGACCTGATACAATCAACTTAGGTTGGCATGGTTGGAAAATCCTAAACCTCTAACCCAACCCATTGCATCTCTACCTGCCAGACTGGACCATGTTTACATGTATTTTTTTAATATAAGATAATTTATGATTACATTAGATTTGAAATTAATGAAGGAGTTCTCTACATCTATGCTTAATTTGACCAAATGCGCATAATTTTTTTCCTAAGATTGATAGTTCCACCCCATTAGCTCAATGCAATCCAACCTGACACAAGGATGGGTTGGGTTGGGTAGGAGGGATCCAACCCAAGGTTGGACTGGGTTGGGCTAGGTTGAGTTTAGAATTTACATTGGGATCATGTTGAGCACTAACCAGCCCAAAACTGGCTTGCATCATTACCATTAGGCTATTTAAACTATATCTGTCTGATCTTCTTTCAAATCTATACTTGCAAATCTTGCATACTTTATTTCACGAAACGTTAAAATAAATTCAGTTATCCAATCTTGTTGTACCTCCATTTACATGGCTTATTTCAGACAACGACATGAAGAAGCAAGTCAAATCTGAGTATTTAGAAACACGGTAATTGTACTTCCTGCTGTTAACCTGCATATCATCACTCATCTCTCTCTCTTTCTTCCAAACAATATATATATTAATATCTGCTAATAAACATAGAAAAACCAATCACATATTTAAAAGTAGTATGGCGTGTCCTTTGTTTCATTATCACTCTTTTAATGTAATGAGTGGCTGTAGTGCTGTACTCCACGTTCTTTCCAAAAAAAAAAACAATTAAAAAGGAATAGAATGAGAAGCCAAACCAAATGTAGCAAAGTCAATCCCTGCTTGTCGCAGTAGTTAGCATCCACACCCTGTCCCATAAAGAAAATTTAGCCTAAAATCAACCACAAAGAAACACAAAGATTGAATTATGAATATTGATACCTTGCTCAAAAGTTTCCTGACAGCATCGACATCACTGTTCTTGATGGCTTCTCTTAAACCTGAAAATACAGTGGCAAAAAGTTCCTTACAAAATCTCCACTTATAACCAAGTAGGAAGCCTTTTTAATGTCTTGGCTTTGCATGTTATTAGGTGACCACATAAAATATGATAGTTGATTAGCTATCAGTATTTATACCTCTCCACTGACATCATAATCAACTGGACCTTTGTTTAAGCTACCATTGCTTGCTTGACCAAGGTTGAAAAAGGGACTGCAGCACAGCAATTAATAGTAATAAGATTCTGAGTCTGTTACTGAGGGACACTATCCTACTTGATGAGCACAGAAAATGCAAGAACGGAAAAAATCAATAGATGTATGAAACACGCATAAAGCTACAGTTATACGAGACATAACAAGTTGCGTGAACGCAAGGCATGCACATATACAGGAACACAGTACACACCACGTGTATGTACAAATGAATGTATGTTTGCATGTCATATATACTTAATTATGTAGAACAAAATCTCAACTCATGACACCCATATCATGCACCCAGGTAACATTGGTAAACATGATTTGCTCTAAAGAAAGATTGAATCTCCATGTTGCTTCCAAGTGTGAAAGGATTGGTACTGCTGACTTCTAGAGGAATAAGTATCTATAGTAAATGCCTAACTAAATGATGTGTAAAATAATGTACTCTTCTGGACACTAGGAAATTAAAAAGATGACAATTTGAATAAATATGTACACCAACCAAGTATTGATGGATTTTTCTTTTGGTAGAAAAAATAATGAGATGTAATAATTGCACTTCACATTAGTCAGATCAGCATAATGTATTCAAGTCTCGATGTATGTTGTGTTCCTTACCATGAAAAGTAGAACCTGTCTACCATTCCCTCTCTCTCTCTCACCATTCCCTCTCTCTCTCTCTCACCATAGTATAAAATTCAAGTTGTGAATGTTAGATTAATTCTGGCAGAAGTCATATAGTCATATAGGGACCAACTGCATAACTAACTATTAATCTTCCAGTAGGGACCAATTGCATAACTAACTATTAATCTTCCAGTCTCTGAAATTGCACTGTTTCATCTTGTGCTTTCATGCAGTAGGTTGAAATTCAGGACCTTTATGATGGTGTCCTAATTCGTTGCTCATATTTCTTGCATAAATCATTTGTCGTAATAAATCCCTCTAGATTTACCAGAAGCAATGACTTCTCAGTACTTTTAGAATATTTGTTTTGTTATAACTAATGCAACTCTTGTTGGCAATATTTTGTCTTTGTTTAAATAATTCAATCACATAATTTACAACAAGGATTCTTGAGGTTACTTCAGATTCATTCTTGATTTATGTCTCCGTTTAAAGTAGAGTAGAAAACTATCGTGGTTTCATTTTGGAATCCCAAAGAACTGAAACAGAAGAAACTTCAAATGACACCATCCTCTGTCAGTCTTCCACACATCACTCCTTAATGGAATATGGCACTAATTAGGACTCTAGGAGAGGCTTGATGTCAGGCTGATTGCCGGTTGTAAAATTTGGTGCCCTATTTTCATGGGAAAAGGCTTACATGTTGATGTTGTTGGCATGATCACAGCTTTTATGTAACCACAAAAATAGGAGTTAACAGTATTCTCCACCCAAGTCTTGTCAGTGTTCTAAAAAATCGGTTTCATTATTCGTGCGGTCCAACACTGAATAATGATTAATCGGATTAATTGGAGATTAATCAGGGATTAATCGTTTTTGAAAATTTTAATATATTTAATTATATTTATACACAACTACATATGAATATATACAATTAATTATTGAAATTGCCTAAATATTATACAAGACAATATCTAGATGTGAAGTTATAAACCATGATATGATGAACAAGACAATATGAATAAATAGTAAAAAAGAAAGAAGTAAAATAACTTATCTCTTCAAATTAGTAATCCAAGATTTCAAATTTTGCAACATAAATATAAATCAAGAAACTTACTTGCAAAATAAGATAAAGAAAAAAATTAGTCAATTTATCAATCAAAATAACGAGCTTTAAAGAATGATGGAGAAAGATTACTAAATAAGTTAATTTGAAAAATAATCAAAAATAATAAAACATAAGTATCACTTTATGCAAAATATACAATAATAAAATATTATAATTCATCTACTATTTAATAAATAACAGTTCATCTACTATTTAATAAAAGATCATTATCAAATCATCAACATCACAACATAAACTACTTAGCGATCCAACACACACAAAGTGATAAGTTTTTCAAATAAAAAATATATGAAATACGTAAATGATTAATCGAGGATTAATCGGATTAATCGCGCATAATCGGGGATTAATTGGAGATTAATCATTTTGGACCCGATTAATCGCTCGAGCGCATAATCAGAGCGATTAATGTAATATTAAGCGGGCTGCCACTGAATAGGATTAATCGGCTGATTAATCGGCCGATTAATCCGATTTTTAGAACAATGAGTCTTGCTATGACCCACCATTATAAAATAACCCACTTATTTCTCATCTTTTGAAAAAAAAATTAACTGACAATAGATGTGCAAGACATGTAAACCCTTAATCTAATGCTCTATACATAGGTAAATGATACAATGAGTTGGTGAGGTAGTTGCGTTTAAGGTTAGATGGTTACTCTTAAGTCTTAAAAATTAGATATGGTTCAATGGATAAGATGCATTTCAACTTAAAATAAAAAAAGGAAAATATTCTCATCCCTTCTCCCCATTGCTTTCCCAATCTTGCTAGTATCTATCTCAATTCATCCATTAGAGGATGACTGCAAGATCTAATACCATTAACATATCACTAGATTTTCTGCCCGTGCAAATGCACGAGCTAAAAATAAAATTTTGTGTAAAATTAGTAAATACTATGATTTGAATATAATTTACATTAAAAAAGATGAAGGCATCTATAATTATTAATTATTTAGTTTAATTTATTATTAATAACAATCTAATTTCTAATGTTTTTAAACTCCAGATTCGAATTACATGCCTTCAAGTAAGTCACAAAATTTAACTATTTACTAATGTAATTTTTTATTTTACAAAAACTCTCCTCATTCTCTGGACTACCTTAAAATAGTAGACTTGTTTTTCATAATTTAATGGATAGCCTTATCCACACGGTCCCGAAGATGTAAAAAAATATATATATGATAAAGATATGTTAAAACAATGGAACGAACATGTATTAAGTTTGGAGAAGAAATATTTATATGCAGGACAACTTTTAAAAGTTTCTATTTACAAAGGGGTTTGTTTGCAAAATGCTTCTTCCATGTCCACTGTCCCCACTCCACTGTTTTCAGCAGAACAGTTCGTAGCATTTCAAGAGACCACCAGACAATTGCCAACTCTTTTAGCATTTCAAAGGACCCACATGATCTGAAGGAGGGTCATGAGGAGTTTTTTAAAGTTTTTATCCATTGGCTCCACTACGCATAGGTAGAACAAAAGTGAGGCGGGAACTCTTGGGTGTTCTGCAATGTCGAGTGCCAATTTTTGCACTTTCTTTATTCTCAAAAACTGCAAGGGGGGAACCCAAGGCCCACATGAGTTGGCGTAGTCGGTCGCCCACACACGTGAGCCCAGCCACACCAGCATGTCCAGTAACTCCAGTCATATATGTAGAGATTAATTAGTACTTTGTCCCTAAATGGCTTTTCTTGAATTAATACTATAGCGGAAGGGAAGAAAAAATAGATAGGTTCCATTTCTCATGGTAACGAATACAAACATAGATTTAGGCACGTGGTATACTCATGATGATCCAACTAATATAAAATACAAACTATTACAATTTAGTTTTACTCTCACCAGAAAAGATGATGTTGTGCATTTTTTCTTTAAAGTGGCATCCTTTAATTTCTTAATGTATAAACGAGTACATTATTTGACGCCACTAAAACCTGATTTAGTGGTAAAGGGAGAAATGGGAGGTCTCAGGTTCAACATTGGGTTACGGCCTTTGTTTAAATATTTGATGTCCTGGCTATCATTGAGTTGGGTGTTTATGATAAATGCTTGTTCATCATCTATAATCTGGAATTGCACGGACACGTCGCTCTCGTGTCGGATACGAATCTGACATGGGTTTACCGTGCAAATGTGTGATTTGTTTCCAACTGGTCCGTCTTTGATTCATGACTTAAGCGGCTTCAATGCGGCGAAGACACGGTGACCGGCGAAGACACGGTGACAGCTCGATGAGGATGCAGTGGAGGAGAAATTGGGTTTATTTTTGGCCCCTTTCAATTTTTGTTTAGGTTCTAATATGCCCCAAATGAGGAGGAAGAAGTATTTGAGTTCGGTTGGGTCGAAATCAAATTCGACCCAAACCCAAACCCAAACTTAAGTTAGATCGGGTTCGGGTCGAAACTAGACCCAAAACCAAACTTATGTTCTGGATTTGAAGATTTGAATCCAGTTTTAAGATTTAAGAACCCAAACCCAATACCCAAAACTTAAAACAAAAGAGTTTCTCTTCCTGTCGCTTTCTCTTCCCTTCATCTCTTTCTCTTCCTGTGTTCTCCTTTCTGTAAGCCTACAGAGGACGCCGCCGCGACGACCACAATTGTGTTGTCACCCGCAATGATGCCACCAGAACACAACACAACTCAGCAGCTTTAATGCCATTGTAGGTTAGTCCTGGTTACATTTTTCACGTCATTTTAGCCAAATAGATCATATTTCTTGAAAATTTGAGTTCTTCGATATCATCATCTGAATGTTGGATGACGGTGATATTTTATTGTGGTTATCATATATGTGTGTTTTAAATTATTTTTAAATTGTTTTAACTAAATTGGTAACTATTATTATTTATTAATTATATTAAATAAAAAAAAAATGTTGTATCCCTGACATATGGTGTCCTAATTAATCAAGATTATCGTGTCGTCGTCCCCGCATTGTGTCATGCCGTGTTGCCACGTTCGTACCATGCAACCTAGTCTATAACCAATGAAACTCCTTATTCATTTCAATAATACTAACTCTTTTGCACACAAAAGTAACATAGAGATTTGATTTTTATTTAGATTGCAATGTATACCATCTTTACCAATTTTATGTGGGCGGCTGACATGAATGCCATGAGTCAAGCTTTCTATCTTTCTAAGTACATATATACCAGTGTTTGAAAATATGTTTTTGAGGCTAGCGTCAAGGCATTTTCAAGGCTAATCACCTGAGGTGCAAGAGAAAAATGATTATCTAAAGCGTGTGCTTCACATCCGATGAAGCGCTTCTTTACTTAAGCACACGCTATAAGGGGGAAATGGTCCATGATATGCTTTTTGCTTCAAGCGCACACTTCGGGTTGATTTCTGGTTTCTTACCCCATTTTTTATGTGCAGTAGTTGAATTCTCCCTTAAACTAAGTATTGCATCTGTTTTTAAGTGTCACTCTCTTCTATAACCTATAGTTCTTTGTTTGTATTTTTATGTGACTCTTTAGCCATGTGATGTTGAGTAAAACCATGTGACTGTAAATAGGACAATGGCTTTTGACTCTTCTCCATCCAACTTATTTTATAATATGTCATGCTTCTATACTAAGCCGAATTCATCTTGATTAATATCTTTACCTGATTTAATCTATTTGTAGAAAAATATACTATTCTATATATTTTCATAATATTTATAAATTTTACAAAATAAAAATATAAAAAATTCATAAGGTTTATGCCACACTTATAAAAGGGTTCATTGTTTCGCCTCGTGTTTTTGCCTTTACACACACAAGTAGGTGAGGCTTTAATAATCCTAGGGCATAACTGAATTAGTTATGCCCATCTATAAAAATACATGTCATGCAATAATATTAGATGACCCATTCCTTTAATTTTAATCCACATATGTTGAAAGTTCTATAAAGTTTATACACAAAAAATTCTTTCAATTTGAAGGTCATTTTCTTATGCTTTAACCGATGACAATATAAACAATGAGAAACAATTTACTTTACAACCACTTGATGCATGAGGAATTGGCCCTCAAAGAGTATGATTTTGTGTTTAGATACCTTTAGAACATTTAGATCAAGATAAATGGATGTCCAAATTCTTTGTATATATACACTTTAATAGTTAGACGTAACTAATTTAGTTATACCATAGGAGTATTAAAGCCTCTTTCCACACACACACACACACACTTTAATAGTTAGACGTAACTAATTAGTTATACCATAGGAGTATTAAAGCCTCTTTGTATAACTAAATTAGTTATGTCTAACTATTAAAGTGTGTGTGTGTGTGTGTGGTACCTAAGATGCCATCTAACTCTCTTAGATGGGTGCTTCAAAACTCCAAACTTCTTATCAATTTTTCACGATCCGATCGCACATTATGATCTTCATATCCTCAGACGTATGCATATAAAAAATTATGTGATTTAGATTTTGTTTGATATGTATCAAATGGTTGAAAATTTAACGTTTTTTCAATAATAGAACAAATACCACCATTAGATGAATGATCAAACGAACTCCAAATTAGATGACTTTTTATACGTATATGTTTTAGAAAATAAAGATCATAATGTGCGGTCGAATCGTAAAAAAAGAGAGATTGGAGAGTTTTCTTAGATTGAATCTAAGATACATACACACATATATATAAGGAACTGTTTTAATACACATGGTGTAATATAAGAGTTTGCACACACCTATGAAAGTACAACGTAGCCCATCTATATTCATGATCTAAACCATTAGATGTGATCTACATGTTAAAAAACTCATGCAACAAATTTCATGTGAATTGAAACTTTTTAGCCTCTTCATGTTATGATCTAAAAATGGATGATCTGTAGCAGTCTTAAAAACTATTTTTTATTTGCAAAATCTTATGTTACACCTATGTGTATTAAAACATTTCCCATATGTGTGTGTGTGAATAAGGGAAGCTCATATAAGCTTATATGAGTTATACCCAGTTCTCACGTGTGGATCAATGATCCACACCATTCAATGTGATTTACATATTCCATAAAAGTAGTTGATGAAAAATCATGAGTTTTGGAGATTGTTTGCCTAATGATTAAGTGGTACAAACTTGTTCAAATGGGCAAACGATCACAAAAACTGTTCAATTTGCAATCATGTGACATATGAGCAAATGACCTTCAAAACTTATGATCATCATCTACATCATTAAGGTCTCATTATGAACAATGTAGATCATCCACATAGATCATCCACATAGAAAAAAGTGCAACTTATATAAATTATATGAGCTTAAGCTCATATCTCTTATTCTTATATATATATATATATATATATATATATATATATATATATTATATTAAATCCATCCGGGTATCCGAGGTTGCTTAGCGCACCCCAACTAATCCCGTGGGGTTTGTGCACCTTGCCTTGGAAAGTTTTCATACAAAGTCTTAGGTAAACTGCGAGAATAAAATTCCTGGGGGCAAATGTCCATCAAGAGATTCGAACCGACGATCTGTTGGGGAGCAAACCCACGATCTAACCAGTCAAACGCCCCCTTGAGGACACACACATATATGAGAATGGGTATCAAGTGGCGCCTGAGGAATTCCTCAGGTGGTTGTCAGAAAATTCAATCATGTCATATTTTTTTGTTTCGATCAGGCAATGTCATGTTGATGTTCACACCCTATGTTGATTGCACACCAAAATTATGGTCATCTATCATGAGATTTGACCGTACACCAAGTGGATACAAAATGTTCCATTCATGAAGCACTGTCAATTTTGTATATGCTTGATGTACAGTCAAATATCATGATATAAAAATATTTTTTTATGTATGATCATCATAGGGGGTATTAACAATAATATGGTAAGGCCCGATCAAATAAAAGAGGACATGACTGACTTTTGTACGCCCACCTGAGGAAATTTCCTCAGGTGCCACTTGATACCCATTACTCTCTCTATATATATACATAAGTCAGTTGTGTATGTATATATATATATGAGGGATCTGTACTTCAGCCGCCAGCTGAGAGAGACTCTCTCAGCTGGCGCAACGTGGCTGAATTTCAGCCATAATTTTAAGCGCTGCTACCATGATCGCAGTTTTTTGTGAGGACTGTGATCAAGTCGTAATATTTTTCTGAGGACTGCTACCATGGTAGCAGTGTTTTCTGAGGACTGCGCCATGGTCGTCTTTTTCTGAGCAATCGCAATCTTTTTCTGAGGACTGCTACCATGGTCTCAGTCCTAATTATACTAAAAATATATGATTTTTTAGGACTGCGACCATGTCAAAATAGACTGCGACCATGTCACAGTCAGCTACGACCATATTGAAGCGCCAGCTGAGAGAGTCTCTGACTCTCTCAGCTGGCGGCTGAGGTACATCTATATATATATATATATATATATATATATATATATATATATATATATAGAGAGAGAGAGAGATAGACTTATGTCCTTCAAAAAGGATTTGAGCCTGAATCCTTCTAACTCAAATACAACTGTCCGACATTCGAATACAAGATCTGATTTATATTATTTCAACTACCTATAAACCAAAAATCAAGTGTTCTGTATACTTTTTGCCCATCCATCAAGCAGCGCAAAATGAACGGCCGAAAGTAGTGAGTTGGTTAGATCTATGTCTTTAGACGTACAAGTTCTCGATTCGGCCATTTGATTATTATCTGAATATTTAAAAAACCCTACAAACTAATTTTTGTTAGGTTTTAAATGTTCTACACCGTTAAACTAACCAACTCACTATTTAGGCCGTCCGTTTTTTCCTACTTGATGCATGGGCAAAAAGTATTCAAAATACTTAATTTTGGTTTATAGATACTTGAAAGAATATAGATCAACTTCAACGGAGTGAATCTTGTATTCGAATGTCGGATGTTGGTATTTGAGTGGAAGGATTCAACCTCAAATTCTTTTAGAAGGACACAAGTCTCTCTCTCTCTCTCTCTCTATATATATATATATATATATATATATATATATATATATAGAGAGAGAGAGAGAGAGAGAGAGGTTAACTTGGCTACTTCTGGAAGATTTTGAAAGATAATGATTAGTAAGCATGCATTCAAATGAAAAATCTAGTATTTGCTAAAGTTGATCTACATCCCATAGAATGCTTAATAACCAAAAATCAAAAATAAGTTTTATTATTTATGCATTAAATAACATAAATAGATGATCAAAAATAGGGGTTGCTTAGATTTATGGTTTTGGGCATACAAATCCTTGATCCAAACTTATGACCATTGATCTAAACATTTCAAAAACGCTCAAAAACTACTTCTGTTAGGTTTCAAAAATTCTCAACCGTTAAACAAGACAACTTCTTGTTTTCGCCATTGATGTTGTGCCTACTTGATGCATAGGCAAAAAGAAATATATAAAGTGATTGGCAAGGTTTAAAATCTCAATCAATACCAATAAATATCAAACATATCTGAATCGATACTATTAAATATCAAACATATCTGATTAGAATTGCAGGGATCCAGAGTAAAAACAAACCCTAGAATATTATTGGGTTTGACCACTAATTTTCTTATGATATTGGGTCGTTTTGGTATGAACAGCTTTCAAAACAACTTAGAGACATAATATTTACTTTTCTAAAAATTTTAGGTAAAAATTCTCCAACAACCATTTGAAAACCAATTGAAATCATTTAGATACAAAGAGAAAAAAAATTAGAAGAAAAGGGATCTGTGAAGAATACACATCAGATGTAAAGTACTTCTGATCAGAAAGCGAAACCCGTATATGTCACAGAGAGACAAAGAGAGCAGGGAAGAACAAAACTCGCTTGTTTCGTTGACGCAAGAGTTCGTGTTTTTCCTTTGCCCATGCAAGATCTAGGTTAGTTTTTAGGGTTTTAAAAGTGGGTCTAGTTCAAGTAAAACCTACAGAAAACCTAAGCCTTGTCCTCTACATTACACGTTTAGGTTTGTACACTAGCCCATAGGTTTAGCATGATTGGCAAGACTCTAAAATGAGTCCGGTTCAAACAATTAAGCTAATTAGTCTGGTTTAAGTAGGTCTAACTACTAAGAATATTAAACACTTAACACAAAAATAATTAGCAGAAAAATTGAAAAACTAAGTAGAATCTTAAACATATATTAGCATAAAAGCTAACCAAATAAACAAACAGCTAAAAAAGACTTAAATTAATGTTTTAAATAATACAATAAAAAAACTACTTGTGTAAAAAAATTAAAGAAATATAAATTAAAAGTAATGATGAGACTAAAGTGTAAAAATGTAAAAAATTACTAAAAGAAGATGTGTGACTTAAATAACAACAGAAGATCCCGAAAATTTAACAACTAAAAAATTTTCAATAATCAATTAAAACTTACTAAATATTATAAAATATTAAAGTAAAAACAGAATATTTAAAAAAGCAGAAACCAAAGAGCTTTTCAAATAGGTCAAAGATCACAAAAAAATAAAATTATTAGTTCAACATCTCATAAATATATGCATTGAAATTAAAATAAGAAATATCAACGTACAATATAAAAGTTAAACTTAAGGGAGAAACTACATGCTGCATTAGCTGCTATATTACATAAATTATTTTAATCAAAACCTAACATAAAATCCATCAATTATACAAAAAAAGGTCAAGACATTATTGTTTCTCTTAACTTTTTTTGATAATTTTCTAAAAAAAAAAAATAAGTTATTGATACTTCTGATGCCAAATTGCAGAAAAAGCCAAAACTTCTATGTTGAAATGAGAAAAAGTGACCCGAAACCGGTACAGATACCGAGATTTTAAATTTTCGTTTTTAGACACTCTAATCATATAGATCAACTTGAACAAAGTGAATCTTCAATTAGGTTTTCCGTATTCAATTTGAATGGGAATGTTTACTTCCAAATCCTTCCTAAAGGAACCACCCCACAACACACACACACATCCTTAAAAGTAGGGGTTAACACCTTTCCTCTATGAAGTAGACAAAATCAGGTTTACAATTGAGCAGAGTCGTTAATTAAATAATGGAATATAAGACATGCACACACACAAAATGTATGGTCATAAGTTGGATTAGGATTGTGTCAAAATGCATGGTCCTAAAAGTAGATGTTAATACCTTCCCCAAAGTGAATTGGTGTTTACAGTTATATATAATGTGAGTGGAGTGGACAATTTCATAATGGTGAGTGGTCTAGCTCAGGCAAAATTAGTGGTGGAACATGTACTAAAAGTCTAAATCTACCTTCTAGATTTAACATAAATTGTAAGTCAAGTATATAATTGAAATAATAAATAAAAGAGTAATAGGCTGCAAGTATTTTTAACATAATTTATTTAATTTTAATCTTCACATAATCTCTGTTTTAGTCATATATAAACTAATGATTAAGGAGCAATCTGACAAAATATACATTAACTATTAAGACATCGTTCAAATACATATGGAAACAAAGCAGAATAGAGATGGAGCATGAGGTAAATTACAATGACAAAGACATTGATGCGCAATAGCCTGTATTTAACAATGCAAGCATTTACAGCTTCAGAGTCCAGGCTACATGACTCACATCTTGGAGGAATATAACATTTAGAATTTTCAAGGTAAAAGGTTTAGAATTAGAATTATATAACCTTGGTTTGCTGCTTGAAGAAGCTTGCTTTCTAGGAATGGATTGTGCTGGTTGTTGCATGTTGCTAGCCTTCTTTGGCCTTGGGTTGGCCTGACCAACTGGGACAGTGCTGACAGTGCTACTCTGGCAATAGTAGAATGTTAACCAATCAACAAGGTTGGATGGTAATATTTAGGCCAAGTCCTTACAAGCCTAAGAATTACCTACCTGTGGCGGAACTGGATCAGGGGCTGGAGCTTCACATATGCATAAAGGCATTCCACACTTGCAGTCAGGAACAGTCAAGGCAGGTTCTCCTCGAGGTGATTGAGCATTTGAAGCAACATTATCACCTACATTTAATCTTAAAAACTTATCTGTTACAGAATCTTTGGCATCAGAAGAATTTGACTATAATTTTGCCCAGACCTACAGCAGTCATTAGAAAATATAAGTTGCAAGTCATGCCGCAAATAATGGCTTTATGGAAATGGAAATGCAGAAAAACTGTCATAGTAATAAATTTATAAAGGTAGCTATGCAAGTTGCAACAGTCATAATGCAACTGAGCTTACACGAGATGCAAATTAAGCATGACCATGCTCTGTCAGACTACTCAAACATTTGTAATGCTACAAGCAAATTGCACACCACAATAAAAGGGTAGCAGTTTAATAGCTTATTACATGTGGAGCATAACCTCAAAAGATTGCCACTAGATGAAGATAACAAAGGACAATCTGAGGAAAGAAATTGTCATGTACATTTCTTTTTTCTTTTGACAGATTTCTTTTGCAGACGTAAGTCAAGCAACTTTTAGGTCCAGTTTAGACAAACCTTTCCAAGCTCAGGCATGGCCCAAACTACACCCAGTTGAGGTCTTTACATGTTTTATTGATTTTAGGTCTTTTTTATAATAACAGAGCGCAAGGTTTATAAATTAAATTGCATGGTTATGGGTTTGATTCCCACAGGCTGCATGTTCGTTATCAATTTAATTCTTACCACCTCCCCGCCTCCCCCTCCTTATTCTAGAGGGTGAGCTGACTCCAAAGCCCAAAGGCATGGCTACAACCAATGCTTTTAGGTAATGTACTGGGTCCAGAAAAAGCCACAGGTTGACTGAAAAGAGTCAGGCAGGCCTGGGTTTGGGTAGGCTCAGCCCAGTTCCCCACCTTTACAAGCATTAGACTTACTGTTACACCCTTTCAAGTCAGACAACCCATAATGAGAACAGGTAGATCTCATTTACACGTAAAACAGCCCTTTAAAACTTCAAGTCACAGATATCCACGTGTTGTTTTCAACATACTGGCAGGTATAGAAGCCTTAAAAGTTCCCATGTGTTCTACAATATCCCTGATGAAGTGACTTTGATGTTATGTGTTGTTATCCCTCGTAATCCCTCTCGGGGATCATGCAGAAGACCGGATTATTAGTTTTATCAAGACACACGGGCTGTAACCTCAACTCCAAGTCTCAAACAAGGCTTCCTAATGTAATTCAACTAGATAAGTGTATATAGTTTCATAAAAAAAATGAGCAACCACATCCATGAACCCAATTCATGAGGTTTTTGTGGACGTGCATTGCAAATGCAACAGGGAAAGCTAGATACAAACTTGACGCAGCAGTCATTCTTCTGAAGTAGTAGCAGTGCACTCAACTAGCCGACATTCTGTGAACAAGGCCACGCATAATGTCAACTAGTGTTTAACTAATATTAGAGCTGGCAACAATAGACTTGATAGTTCCAGTACAAAAGCATAAAAACCGGGCATGTTAATTACACAGATCATTATAAATCCCTACAACCTTCACTACATCTGCATAGTTACAAGCCCAGAAACAGTACACAGCTTCAATTTTCAAAGCAAATATTACTTCAACATAAGACAAACAAGTAGCCACTTGAGAAAACTCTTACAGGCATGGAGCTGAAACAGATTAACCATTTCATTCAAATTTAACCAAAAATTATTCCATGAATGACGATATGAACTTGTCACACAAAAATGTGCATTAAAATATAAATCATCTGAAATATGATAAAATAGCTGAAATAAAGAATAAGAGTGTTACCGAGAGGAATTATTAATACAATCATCGCAGACCCTGACATTTGTGTATATGCCAAATTGTGGCAGAGCCTGGATATATTGGCATCTTAGAAACAATGAAATAACTTCAAACTAGAAATTGATTAAAAAATTAATAGGTCAATGTTGAAACATTTTAAGAGAAAGTAATACATACCATCTGATTTGAGGAGTGATCATTGCACAATGTCCTGCCACAGGATCGGCAATGATGCTGAATAAAATAGGACTAGCATCAGATGTATATATGCAGGAGTCAAACAAAATCCCACAAGTGTCTCCGTTTAAAAAGATTATGCACAGATAAGATGAACAGTAGAAATGTGGAATCATTTTCTCAATTTAAACATATGGAATTCTTTTTTAAAGGATTAAGCAATGTTGAAGATAGATAACAAATTGGTTTGAATATCTAATTTACACAAAATTCAAGCACCGGTAAATGTTACATATGCCTGAACATGACTAGGGACCCCAAAATCAATGGCCTCGAAAGCCATAGACAAAACTTTCGTAGAAACACTGTATATTATAGTTGACATGTACATGCACCATGGATGACCTAACCCAAGGAGTAATTCTTCAATAGCCATGGAAACACGAGGTAACAGGAGCTTTAAATCCAAAAATGCATCTTCAAGTATAGAAGCATCTGACACCTACTAAACAAAGGCTGCATGTTAAAACTGCAAAAGGCTACATGTTCATTGATGTTGAAGAGAACTACAAAAATAAGTTACATAAAAGCCATATGAGTAATCCCCTCTTTATATAGAACCATACAAAACCAAATTATATTCAAACTATGACTCATAGTACTACTACAATTATATAAGATTCCAAATCCTATTATGACTCAATAACTACTAATTAATTATGCTTAATATATCTAACATCTCCCCTCAAACTTAAGATGGTATGACATCGAAAGTTTGCCTAAAAAAAACTAATAAACAAAAATTGAAACTACTAATTACTAATGCTAGTGTTGAACAACTGATGTCAAAGTAATTATCATTGATGCAAATACTGAGTTGTTGATACTGATGATCAATCCTTGATGCTGATGCAATCAATTCAAACAAACTCAAACAATCCTCCCTCGAGATCTGGAATGAACTCAAACGATCCTCCTTGGGACCTCAAACGAACTCAAACGATCCTACTTTGAGATCTAAAACAACTCAAACAATCTTCTCCTAAGATCTGAAGCGAACTCAAACAATCCTCCCTCGGAACCTCAAACGATCATATCCTTGGATCTCAAACAAACGAAAATGATCCTCCCTTGGGACCTCAAACGAACTTCATTGCACGACAAAAATATTAAATGCAAATTATCCAAGCATGTTGTTAAGTAGTCGAGTTACCAAATTACTGAGAACGAATTTGTGAAATACCAAAGCAAACATATCTTCCTCTCATCTGCGAAAATTTCAAGATCAAGAGCCCAAGCGAACTTAAGAAAGTCAAACAAAAAGCTGAACTTGAACTGAACCAAGATGAATTGCCATATTGCCGAAATCCAAATCGAACAAACCACATGTTGTCCAAACCAACACTGAAACCAAAGCAAAACTGAATTGAACCAAAACCAAGTTGAACCAACCGAATTTGAACCAAGACAAATTCACCAACGAATCCTACTCTTCCATTGTGCGACCCTGATATAGACCAATCTCCATGCAAAAGATCACAAAAATCCAAAATACCAAATAAAACTTCATGCTAAAAGTGCTGAAATGAAAATTTAAACCGTTGATTCCTACTCTAATATGTACAAAATCTACTCCATGAAGTAAAATTTTCCAAATTCACTTCCACTATTAGGTTCTATGCGACGTCGGGTTAGATTTTAGGTCTGAGTAGAAGGTGTGGTATCACTCAATGGCGAGCTTGAAGTAGCGATGGGTTCAGTTCGATGGCAAAGTTGAAGTATTCGGTTAGAAGTGGCGAGTTCGGTTCGACGATGAGGTCCGATGAGTTTGGGTCTGAAAAGAAGTCGAGGTTGATGGCAAGGTCGATGGAGAGGATCGGCAGTGCAGGCGGGTTGAGTCGAAGGAGTCGCGAGGGGTTGGTGGAGAGATGATAGGTTCGGTTTGATGGAACAAAAAAAAGAAGAAGAAGAGGAAAGAAGCTGAGTTTACAAATCTAATTAACTAGGATTTGGATCTGAGAGCTCTGATACTATGTTAAAACTGCGAAAGATTACATGTTTACTGATATTGAAGAGAACTACAAAAATAAGTTACATAAAAACCACGAGCAATCCCCTCCTTATATAGACCCATACAAAACCAAATTATAGTCAAACTATGACTCATAATACTACTAGGACTATATAAGATCCCAAATCCTATTATAACTCAATAACTACTAATTAATTATACTTAATATTATCTAACACTGCACAAAGTAATATAGAAAAATCAAAGAAAACCTTACTAGCATCTATTCTGCTATAAGAAGATCTTGCCAACAACCTAGCACAATGGTCCAAAGTTTACAGAGGCCCCAAAATCAGTAAAAGGCCTGCTATTCTTAGTGTTGTTCTTTAAGTGAATCAAGAAGATGTCTTTTATACAGTAGGTCTGTGCTTCCTGACACAAGCAACAGCAGTTGTGCTTGTTCCAGCATTAAAAGACAGGACTTCATTAGACATCACTTGGACTGTAAGAGTCCCATAAGCACACCGATGTTGTATCTTGACATCCAAAGTAAATAATAATATCCTCGACTAACAAGACAAAGCTGATTTGGAGTTTAATGCAACAGAAAATAAAGTTACATTATTTATTTACCCAATCTCTCGAAAGCAAATTCTCAATTGTGGCATACTTCAAAAGTCTCCTGATGCAATTGAACTATCTGATGTTACCCTCCTGAAAATAATACCTGCTGTGTCCAGACAGAGCTAACCTACAGATATTCTGGTGAGATTTCTTGAATTTGTAGTATAAACAAGTTCTCCAAGGTGCCCATGTTGCCTTAAGCAGTGAACCCCTTAAGATTTTTCCTAATGGATATTACTAGGTATTACTTCTCATCATTTGCACTTGTACAAGCAGCTGCATTCCGAACTCACATAACCCTCAACAATCATTTATCCTGAAACCCAAGGCCTTCAAAATACAATCTTATTTGGGGGTCGGGGAAACAGGGGAGCACAAAAGTTGAGCTAAATTTCATGAAAATGTGTATGTATTGGCAAAGGATTGCTAATGAACCTTCCCTAGATAGCTAGTTGGGCCACATAAATTGAAAAAAATGTTCCCTTTGAAAGTTTATAGCAATTTGTCGACTAGTATATTCTTGACACAACCCAAGAATTAAAAATTGGCCGTTGAGAGACCCAATTCTCTTCTCCTTTTTACTTTCCCCCTCAAATCTAATTGTGAACCTGTCTGGATCCTTTAAACAGATAGGGATCATGAAAGGAACAGGAACATTCCTAAAATTACATTAAAAAATGAATAGATCAACAAATAATAACGCAATAATTAGGGGAAAAGAAGAAATACCCGGCGCCTGAAAGCGGTAAAGGAGCAGTTGCAGACGTCGCACCTTGGCGCCTCTTGGAACACCGGAGGAGTCTCCATCGACACGATCGACTCTATCTCTCTCTCTCTCCTCTGTTTAAGCTATGATTCGGTCAAAACACAAGAAGAAAGAAAGAATAGATGGGGAACGGGGTTGAAACTTGAAAGTGAAAGTATAATATAATTGAGGATCTCAATTTCTTAAGGGGAGAGAGAACGAGCGGGATAAAAGCCGTAAAGGTCTGTGGCCCGCGGGGACTGGGTCAGGAGTGCGGATGAAGGCACCGGGAACCGATGTTGCCACCCCAAGTAATGATAAAAGCCCCCTTAGGGATTAGGACACCCCAAATTTGATAAAAGCCTCCCAAAAGAATAAAAAATGGCAAAAAAAATTT